>PVIC010056509.1:0-10920 GCA_004025085.1 Thryonomys swinderianus
CTCGAACTCAGCAATCCTCCTGCCTCTGCTTCCCAAGTACTGGGATTACAGGTGTGAGCCACCACGCTCAGCACTGTGGTATGTGGTATTGATTGCTGGTGGGTGTGAGTCACCACGCCCAGCATTGTATGTGGTTACCGGATCAACTCAGGACCTTGAGCTTGCCAGGCAGGCGCTGATCTGAGCTAAATCTCCGGCCCAGTGAAACTTATCTTAGCCAAAAAACACTCTGTGGAACAAAGCACACCACCTCCTATTTTCCTGGTCTTAAGAGATGTATGTCCAATTACTTACCTATCTATATTGATTACATGAGATAAAAACAATGTAAATGTGTATATTCAGATACACAGAAAGGGGACCCTCCCCACCTCACCATCTTCTAGCTGTAGAGAGAGCCTTTGATCAAAAAAAGAAACACTAAGTGAAAATGGTATTCAGAGCTCCCCAAAATGCTGCTCCACAGAGTGGGAGCCAGCCAGGCCAGCATTTAATCAGCTTACTCAAATGTTTTGTTTTTAGTTTTTGTGAGACAGGGTCTCACTTTGTAGTTTAGGCTGATCCTGAACTTATTATGTAGCCCAGGGTAGCCTCAAACTTGTGGCAATCCTCCTGCCTCTGCCTCCTGAGTGCTGGGATAACAGGCCTGAGCCACCATGCCCACCCAGGTATTACAGGTCTTATTACAGACTAAGATAGAGCCCTTAGAGCAGAGACTAAAGTTAAAATTCATACTCTACCAGCAACATCAGTGGCCACCAGGACTGGGATATCTTTTTTCTTAAAGTCTGAAATGACCTTGTTTCTCTCACTCTGGTCCATGTCCCCATGGAGCAGCCCAAGATTATGACCCTCCTGCTTGAGGTTATTGGCTAGCTCTTCAGCATTGGCTTTTTTAGTAACAAACAGGAGGACACTCCCTGAAGAAGTAAACTCCACCAGACGCCGGGTAAGCCAGTTCCATTTACTAGGCCCAGAGTGGAGAATCTCCACAATCTGCGTCACATCTTCATTTGCCTGGGAAGAAAGACATAAAAGTAATCGTTGACACTGGTACCACAGAGCACCTGAAGAAGCAGGTATTATATTTTCTACCTGAATCTGGAAGAAACTTGAATAGTCCCTAATTTTTTCAGCCTTTTATTCTGCAAGTCAAGTATAGCTCAAAAATTATCTGAACTCTCAACTCACCTCACCCTCTACCACTGACACACAAGTATGTATATACAGAGTCTGCCCAAAAAAGTATACACACACTTCAGGAAAAGAAAAACTTGTACTTTAATACACAAATTGACTCAGTAAACTGACTGTTTTATCCACATGCATATTAGGACTTTCACGATGTCTCAACAAATTTAGCATTAAAATATTTACCCAAGGGCCGGAGGATTAGCTCAGTGGTTCCGGCACCTGCCTCGCAAGCGCAAGGTCCTGAGTTCGATTCCGGGAAACCACATACAATGCTGGGCGTGGAGACTCACACACCACATACCACAGTGCCGGGCGTGGTGGCTCACGCCTGTTATCCCAGCACCTGGGAGGCAGAGACAGGAGGATTGCTGAGTTCGAGGCTTGCCTGGACTACATAGTGAGCTCAGGGCCAGCCTGAACTACAAAGCAAGACCCTGTCTCAAAAAGAAAAAAAAAAAAAAAATTTACCCAAGTTTTTCCTTTCCTGAAGTGTTTTATGAATCTGAATGCCCCAAAGCATACAAATGCCATACTTAATGTCATACTTTTTAAAACGTTTATTCAGATTATTTCTAATGAAATAAAATCATTTTCAGGATCCCCTCAAAACTGCTTTTTTTTTTTGCTTTTTGAGACAGGGTCTCGCTTTGTAGTTCAGGCTGGCCCTGAGCTCACTATGGTGCCCAGGCAAGCCACCGTGAACTCAGCAATCCTCCTGTCTCTGCCTCCCGAGTGCTGGGATTACAGGCGTGAGCCACCACGTCTGGCATTGTGGTACACGGTGTTGATTGTTGGTGGGTGTGTCTCCATGCCCAGCATTATATGTGGTTACCAGGGATCGAACTCAGGACCTTGAACTTGCGAGGCAGGCGCCAGAACCACTGAGCTAACCCTCCAGCCCTCAAAACTGCTTTTAACACAATTTATAAATGAAAGCAGAAGCACTCAAAATTGAAACATGGACCATGTCAAAACAATAACTATACAAAAACTTTTCTTCATAATAAACATGGAAGGGCCAGATAGTTAGCTCAAGGTCCTGAGTTTGATTCCCAGGGTGTGCACATGTGCACACACACACACACACAGAAAAAACAAAAAACAAGGAAAGTAATAACTAAGGTTAATGATAATTAGTTGTAAGCCAGACTTAGTGGCACACACCTTTTTTTTTTTTTTTGAGACAGGGTCTTGCTTTGTAGTTCAGGCTGGCCCTGAGCTCACTATGTAGCCCAGGCAAGCCTTGAACTCAGCAATCCTCCTGTCTCTGCCTCCCAAGTGCTGGAATTACAGGTGTGAGCAACCACGTCCGGCACTGTGGTATGTGGTATTGATTGCTGGTGGGCATGAGCCACCACACCCAGTGTTGTATGTGGTTACCAGGGATTGAACTCAGGACCTTGCACCTGCAAGGCAGGCAGTAGAACCACTGAGCTAAATCTCCAGCCTGCACACACCTATTATATTAGCTCTCTGGAAGGCCAAAGCAGGAGGTTTACAAGTTTGAACCTAGCCTGGGCAACTTAGTGAGAGATCCTGTCCCAAAATAAGTAAAAAATAGCTGGTGAGTATAGCTCAGTACAATGCCCTGGCTTTAATCCTCAGTATTTTTTTTGTGGGGGGGGATTAGCTATGTATTTCGAAAACAGATACAGAGAACTTTGCATGTTTTCAACATAAAGATACAGAAAGTGTTTGAGAAGATGGATATGCCAATTACCATGACCTGACTATCACATATGGTATACATATATTAAAATGTCATGTTATATCCCATAGATTACATGTACAGTTATGTGTCACGTTATTAAAAAGTTTTATTTTATTTTATTTTTTTTTTGAGACAGGGTCTCACTTTTGTAGTTCAGGCTGGCCCTGAGCTCACTATGTAGCCCAGGCAAGCCTCGAACTCAGCAATCCTCCTGTCTCTGCCTCCTGAGTGCTGGGATTACAGGTGTGAGCCACCACGCCCGGCACTGTGGTATGTGGTATTGATGGCTGGTGGGCGTGAGTCTCCATGCCCAGCATTGTATGTGCTTTTCTGGGGATTGAACTCAGGATCTTGTGCTTGCGAGGCAGGCACCGGAACTACTGAGCTAACCCTCTGGCCAGTATTTTTTTTTTTTTTTGAGACTGGGTCTCACTTTGTAGTTCAGGTAGGCCCTGAGCTCACTACGTAGCCCAGGCAAGCCTCGAATTTAGCAATATTCCTGCCTTCACCTCCTGAGTGCTGGGATTACAGGCTTGAGCCACCAAGTCTGGCACTTGTGGTATGTGGTACTGACTGCTGGTGGGTGTGAGCCACCACACCCAGTATTGTTTTATGTGGTCACTGGGGATCCAGCCAGGGACCTTGTGCTTGCTAGGCAGGTGTTGGAACCACTGAGCTAAACCTCCGGCCCCTAAAAAGTATTTTCTAAAAATGCAAAAATAAAACATGGCAAGGAACTTAAGGAATTCTCCAAGTATTCTTTTTGAGACATGGGTCTCGCTTTGTAGTTCAGGCTGGCTCTGAGTTCACTATGTACCCCAGGCAAGCCTTGAAGTCACAGAAATCCTCCTGCCTCTGTCTCCTGAGTGCTGGGATTACAGGCGTGAGCACCATGCCCAGCATTGTGGTATGTGGTTACCAGGGATCCAACTCAGGACTTTGTGTTTGCAAGGCAGACACTGGAACCACTGAGCTAAATCCCTGGCCCTCTCCAAGTATTCTTAACTGAATTTCAAACCCCTAAATAAAATGTATGTATAGACTACAAATCAAATCTCAATTTATTCCCACTGGCCCTTCTTGTTATCCCACTCCGTTCTGTGCATGCCTCTTCTTATAGTTATTTAAAATATTGGTTCTACCCTAACTCACTGGTAGTCTTCTAGGCAGACCTTTTCATATCTTTAGAAACTTATTAATTTTTTTAACCATTAAAAGGAAAAGCAAAATGAACATAATCAATTCCCAAATACAAACTATTGGCTCTGAACAATTATCAACATCTTGCCAATCTTACTTCACTTAAACCCCCAACTTGCATATTTTAAAACAAATCTGAAACATGTTGCCTCATCTGTAAACATTTCTTTCTTTTCTCTTAATAGTAAGGAATTAACTGTGTTGTCTCTTAATATGAGAAAAAACCCACTAAGGTCCCATCCAGCCTTGCTTGGTGTTACCTCTCCAATATCTCCCTGCACCACTCGAATAGGGTCAATTAGGATGTCTCTGGCCAATTTTTCAATCTTTTTCCGAAATGTTGCACTGAATAAGAGAGCTAAAAGGCAAAATAAATTGCATTAAAGAATAATATAACTTCTTTATTAAATATTCATCAAACGTTCTTGATAGTCAGAGGTTTTTTTTTAAACATTAAGTCCATTTGAACTTTAAATTTTAAGGTTTAAAAATTAATTTTAGTTCAAAAATCAAAGTGTTAGCATGGTTCAAAGATACTATGACAAATCAGCAGATGTATACTGTGTGATGCTTCTATCCATTGGTGAAACTGCATAAAATGGGGAAAATAATTTAATTTCTTAGCCTGGATTATTTTCAACTATAAAACAAGAAATTATACCCTCTAGGCTTCCCCTTTATGGTTTGCAAGTATACACATGACCATTTTTGCTTCTATTTCTTTTGAAATAAGAGTTCTGATTACAAATGCAACTTTATAATAAAGCTACTTCATACATACTCTGTCTGTCAGGACGGACGTGACTTGCTATGGATCGAACTTGGTACTCTAGAAGAAGAACAGTGTAAGTGATATAATAACCCTGTAATAATAGTTTGAAAAGTCTAGACAAAAAACATTAAATTTAAACAAAATCTTCATAAGTTATAAAAAATAAGGAAACTTTAAAACTCTTAAAACCTATCATTCAATACGAAACTCCAAAAAGCTTTCCCTCCAATTAATAAATATAGTTATTTAAAAGTTTATAAAGTTTACAAAGATAGGAAAGCAGAAGGAAGTTGGATGATTTGACATTTACACAAGAATACAGTCCTTGACCTTCACCTCACAGACATGAATCAAACTGAAAGGAGAGAGAAAAAAATATTCCCCCTAGATACAAGGCCACTTTCAATTTTCCTAAATCTTATCAAGATCAACACACTTTTTTTTTTTGAGACAGGGTCTCGCTTTGTAGTTCAGGCTGGCTCTGAGCTCACTATGTAGCCTAGGCAAGCCTTGAACTCAGAACTCAGCAATCCTCCAGCGTCTGCCTCCCGAGTGCTGGGATTACAGGCGTGAGCCACCACACCCTGCACTGTGGTATGTGGTGTTGATTGCTGGCGGGCTGAGTCACCACGCCCAGCACTGTATGTGGTTACCAGGGATGAACTCAGGACCTTGCCCTAGAACCACTGAGCTAAATCTCCAGCCCCTCAACATACTTTTTTTTGATAAAGTTCCTAAAAATAATGTCTTAGCTATATTTCTACAGTCTAACCCTATCCTGGAATACTTTAGTTTCTTTCAACCTGAAAAAACATTGCTTAAATCTAGAAAAACATTGACAAACTAGTATGAGTAAGAATAGGGACAAAGAAACTGGTATCCAAAGCATACCAAATCCCATGTCAAACATTCGATCTGCTTCATCAAATACAAGGTAAGAGACTCTTTGAAGATTAGTAGCTTTTTTCTTCACATGATCGATCAGTCGACCCTATGAAATCCAGGAAATGAATGTAAATATAAATGAAGGCATTTATAAGGATTTTGAAAACTGCTTTCCTGGCAAAAGTACTAATTCTTCAGTATTGGACAGATATGGTATGACAGCCTTGAACTTTGTATATTACACCGTTAAGGAACAGAAATTATGGAAAAACTCAGATTTCCTATACATTAACAGTGGTTTAAATTTTGTGGCCAGAACTATTTGTGGAAGGAATTCTGAAATGACTTCATTTAAAACTTTACGGGTTTTAAGTTTAGATTACAATCTTGTATATAGTTCTGACCATACTAAATTTTTCTCATTCTTGATGTTCTTGATAACCATGAATTCATTTCCTACAGGAATATAAGAAAAACTATTTGAAACAGAGGGGAACTTGAAGCTGTTAATATGTTGTCAATCAAAATTGAAACAAAAACAGAGGCTGCCATTCATCAGCATATTATTAATCCTGGCTTACCATATTTTAGGGGAAATTCTCTTCAAAACCAACCATATTTTCCATACCAAGTCAGGCTGAAAGCCATATACAAAAGATATACTTACTGGGGTACACACAACAATCTCTGCCCCTTCTTGAAGAGCCTTGGCCTGCTCCCACATGCTCCCTCCTCCATATACAGCCACTGATCGAAGATTATATGCTTTCCCAAACCTCTTACATTCTGCATGGATCTACAAAGTTATTAATAACATATTAACAAAGGGTGATAACAACAGATACTTCTATCTCAACCCAAAATGGAGTTCTGAAAAACAGAATGTAATATAGAAAACTAGGTGTGATGGAGGCACACCCCTATAATCCCACCTAATCAGGAGGTAGAGAACTAACTTCAAGCCCAGGCCAGGTCAACTTTAGTAAGACCCAAGACTTATTTCAAGATAAAAATTAAAAGAAGACTGGAGAGTAACTCAGCACAAAGGTTCTGGGCTTAATCCCTAGTAATTCTCCCCAAAAGTCAAGATGATTGTACTTTATCACAATTAAAAATATCCCTTCATAGTTCACATGAAAAAACAGGCATTCTATACAAAGCACATACATACCTGCTGGCAAAGCTCCCTTGTAGGACACACAATCACTGCAATTGGTCCATCACCTGGCTCCAATTCCTTCTGGTCCATTATATGAATCAACATGGGCCAGATAAAAGCTGCAGTTTTTCCACTGCCTGTTTTAGCAATACCAATCATGTCTCTACCACTTAATGCCACAGGTACACCCTGGAGAAAAATAAAGTATACCCAGTCTCAAATTTCACTTCTTTTTTTTTGAGACAAGGTCTTGCTTTGTAGTTCAGGCTGGCCCTGAGCTCACTACATAGCCCAGGCAAGCCTCGAACTCAGCAATCCTCCTGTCTCTGCCTCCTGAGTGCTGGGATTACAAGTGTGAGCCACCACGCCCGGCACTATGGTATGTGGTATTGACTGCTCGTGGGCGTGAGTCTCCACGCCCAGCATTTTATGTGGTTACCAGGGATCAAACTCAGGACCTTGCGCTTGTGAGGCAGGCGGCAGGCGCTAGAACCAGCCCTCAAATTTCAATTCTAAAGATCAAATAAAAGAAATCCTGGGGAAGGATAAATGACTATTAATGACATTCATTTCCAATGGAAGAAAAATACCTTGGGCTATACATAATGCCTGTGAAACAATGAATAAACAGCTGACAGTCCCATAAACTTCCTGATTTATATAATATTATTGCCTTCACACAGTTCAGCTACCTTTTGGTTTTTTTTTTGAGACAGGGTCTGACTGTAGTTCAGGCTGGCCCTGAGCTCAGGATGTAGCCCAGGCAAGCCTCGAACTTGCAGCAATCTTCCTGCCTCTACCTTCCGGGTGCTGGGATTACAGGTGTGAGCCACCATACTTGGCATTGTGGTATGTGGTACTGAGGATTGAACTTGGGACCTTGCGCTTGCCAGGCAAATGCTGGAACCACTGAGCTAAATCCCCAGCCCTTAGCTACCATTTAAAGAATATGAATGACTCTACCTCTTGATACCCAGATATGAAAAACTAATTTATAATCAAAGTGACTGTTAACCAGGATTCATGGTGAATGCCTATAATTCCAGCATTAAGGAGGCCGAGGCAGGATGACTGCTGTTAGTTCAAGGCCAGTTTGACAGGCCTTTTGTGAGACAGTCAGGTCCTGTGTCAACAAATAGAAAAACAAAACAAAACAACAACAACAAAAGTAGGTGCTAAAGTTTTAAAAAATTTCCCTTATTGAGAGTATAAGCATTTTCTTTATAGGAATAAATGAGTCCCATACATGAATAAGAAAGAGAAACCATTACTTTCAATAATAAATGAAAGGTGAGGGATTTAGTTCAGTGGTTCTGGCACATGCCTTGGAAGTGCAAGGTCCTGAGTTTAATCCCTGGTACCAAAAATCAATAAATAAATGAAAAATTTCAAGTCAGAGAGAAAAGAATTGTAGTTACTAATAATGCTAAATCTGTCCTATACAATTTTTTTTTTAGCTTTAGCTCTATGAAATTGTTTCATATCATAATTCTAAGTACTTATCAGGTATAAAAAAATGTTCTACCCACCTAGCAACTTAAGAAGTGATTCATATTTACTTTTTTTTTTTTTTTTTTTTTTTAGACAGGGTCTCACTTTGTAGTTCGGGCTGGCTCTGAGCTCACTATGTAGCTCAGGCAAGCCTCAAACTCAGCAATCCTCCTGTCTCTGCCTCCCGAGTGCTGGGATTACAGGCGTGAGCCACCTCGGTCCGGCATTGTGGTATGCGCTGTTGATTGTTAGTGGGCGTGTCTCCACGCCCAGCATTATATGTGGTTACCAGGGATTGAACTCAAGTCCTTGAGCTTGCAAAGCAGGCGCCGGAACCACTGAGCTAACCCTCTGGCCCCATATTTACTTTTAATTTTTGAGTTTCAAAAATACTACTGGGTTTCACATATGGTTCCCTCACCCCCAACTACAGGAAAAGTTGAAGTCTAGCAACTTCTATCTATGTCAGCATGTTTTTAAACTGCTTTGACTTGTTTGCTGACTATACATAGAGAACATCATTTTACTCCATTTTCATTTCATTATAGTTTGCTTACCTGGCACTGTATTGGAGTGGGCTGTGTGTACTCAGATTTCCGAATCTGGTGCATAAGTTGTTCATCAAACCCAAAGTGAGCAAAACTACTTCCTGGTCTAGGAGGTGCAGCACCAGAAACCTAAAGATAGAGACAACTCCCAGGAATGACTACAACATACATAGCATTTAAAGTTCAACAGTACATACCTGGATCTAGCATTTTAGCTTGAGCATGAAGATGTAAAAACTTAAATGTGTAGCCAAAAGCATACCACTGAAAAGGCAAAACCTTAAACATTATGATGACCTCATATATTACAACTCTATGACAAATATTCTTTTTTTTTTTTTTTTTGCTTTTTGGAGACAGGGTCTCGCTTTGTAGTTCAGGCTGGCCCTGAGCTCACTATGGTGCCCAGGCAAGCCACCGCGAACTCAGCAATCCTCCTGTCTCTGCCTCCCGAGTGCTGGGATTACAGGCGTGAGCCACCACGCCCAGCATTATATGTGGTTACGGGGGATCGAACTCAGGTCCTTGCGCTTGCAAGGCAGGCGCCGGAACCACTGAGCTAACCCTCCGGCCCCTATGACAAATATTCTTGATATTGTCATGATTTTACATGATAAAGTATGTAAGAGTTCTTAAAACAAAATTCTCTTATCAGAAGATAAACATAAGAAAAACTATTCAACAGACTGCAGAAGTCATTAATATTATTCTTTGCCATTTTGCATAAATATTAACCAGTGGTAGAAAAAAATTAAAAATTACAAGTTCAAATAAGACAATATACCCACTGGTTGTAAAGATGTAATCCACCACTGCCTGAAGAGTTATTATCTCTTCTACTCATGATCCAGCTACTGTCTGGTATTGGTACAATTCTGTACAGATGAAAAATGGGGCTTGCAACCTCTGCTTTGTCTCCAACAATGGTAATCTTTTAATGTTTCCCTAGTGACACTGACATTTCCAATTAGGATTTCATTAAAAGATTTTTGGGAAAGGGTTAATCACTGGGAAAACAGGCACGTACAAACATGTATATAGGCATGCACATATACACTCCACCCCTTCAAAAACTGGAATTTTCAAACATCATATAACTAATAGGATAGACACAGATCAGAAAGTGCCCATACAAATAGTAAGCATATTGGCTGAGCTTCATCAACTACCATATAGCAGCACCCTAGCACCAATATAGCCAATGAGCAACTCAAAATTTCTTGGTGGACAATTTAAACCATTTTTCTTAAATTAGTGCACATGCATTTTAAAACAGTAGTCATCTCTCTCCACCATTGAAAATAATATCCAATCTTAAAATTATCAGCTGGAAGAGTAAAAAACCAAACCAAGACAATATAAGCCTAATGGATGTAATTATTATTCTAGCAAAGACAGATCAGGGACCATTAAAAATGAAACCCAAGTTTATTAGTTCAGATAAATGTGAATATTAAACCTGGACTAATCATCACTAACATAAGATTACTTGCTTAAAGATTATCTTACCCGGAGATTGAGCTTATGCCGAAGATCTATTAACTGCTGTGGAGTGAGGTTGGTTATCTCCTCATGTTCATTGTAAAAATTTTTTTCAAATGGTGGGTAGTCAATCTGCAGGTCCAATTATTCAAAGTTAGTCTAGAATTCAAGAGTCAATCCTGTGAGTTTGATTTTAATACAAAATAGCCTTTTATAAATATAACACAAATAACATTCCTCATAGGCAGACCAATGTAATTCATTTATTCTTTTTTTTTTCTTTTTGGAGACAGGGTCTTGCTTTGTAGTTCAGGCTGGCCCTGAGCTCACTATGGTGCCCAGGCAAGCCGCCGAGAACTCAGCAATCCTCCCGTCTCTGCCTCCCGAGTGCTGGGATTACAGGCGTGAGCCACCACGCCCAGCATTATATGTGGTAACCGGGGATCGAACTCAGGTCCTTACGCTTGCAAGGCAGGCG
>PVIC010056510.1:0-10910 GCA_004025085.1 Thryonomys swinderianus
AGGGATTCTATCAGAAAATCACTGCATGTTATCAAGCAGGTGGCCGCCTCGAGATGGTGTGGCCAGGAGCTGAAAGAAAGAATCTGTGGGGATCTTCCTATCACACGCTGGCGTCGTCTGACTGTGGTATTTGTTCCTCTGGTTGGCATTAAGCAAAATAAAGATAAGGACAGATTCAAGAGAAGGTGAACAAAGGCACAGATTTATTATTTATTATTATTTACTTTAGAAAGTAAGGCAGAAACATTTATCTTCGCTCAGGCCTAAATGTTGTGTCGGATGACAGTACAACCAATTAGTTGTATAGCTAATACCCAGTGATGGATTAGTGCAAGGAGTAAATTATAAAGGAGATTTAAAAATATAATGTTGAGCCAGGTATGATGGCTCATGCCTGTAATCCCAGCACTCAGGAGGCAGAGGCAGGAAGGTTGCTGAGTTTGAGGCTTGCCTGGGCTACACAGTGAGCTCAGGGCCAGCCTGAACTACAACGCGAGATCCTGTCTCAAAAGAAAAGCAAAAAAGGGCCAAAGGATTAGCTCAATGGTTCTGGCGCCTGCCTCCCAAGTGCAAGGTCCTGGGTTCGATCCCCAGAAACCACATACAGTACTGGGTGTGGAGACTCACACCCACCAGCAATCAATACCTCATACCACAGTGCCGGGCATGGTGGCTCACGCCTGTCATCCCAGCACTTGGGAGGCAGAGACAGGAGGATTGCTGAGTTCGAGGCTTGCCTGGGCTCCATAGTGAGCTCAGGGCCAGCCTGAACTACAAAGCGAGACCCTGTCTCAAAACAAAACAAAACAAAAAACAAAACAAAAATATATAATGCCAATGAAATGTAACAGAAACTATGTAGTATCCATTTTCTTTTTGTGATTGTTTTGGAAAATTTGACTATGATTCATTGTGAGCTTTACAATATTTGGAATATAGTCACCCGGCACTGGGGTTATTAGGGCGATGGCTGTTCAAGCACTAGGTGCTGCACTGTGCCTCGCGTTAGAGGGGTGCAGTGACAGAAGCTGGCAGCTTTTGTGAGGCGCTGGTCAGAAACAAAGAGAAACAGCTGCAGCCAGGAAAAAAGTGTGTGTGTGTGTGTGTGTGTGTGTGTGTGTGTGTCTGTTTCGATGAGAATCCAAGGCGATACGTGTGAGTAAGCTGGGTCAATGCCATGCTCTGTTTCTCTCACTCACTTCGGAGCAGGAACTAAACATCGCCGTTCGGGCTAACGGGTCCCCAAACATTCCCCGGGTGCGGAAGGTTGTTGGATCCTGAGGCGCCGCAGCTCACTTGCTGCTCGCAGGGGGCCTGGCTGGAGGTGAGTCCCCGGGGTCTAACGGGGGGCGGGTACAGCTCCGTCTGTCTCCTCCCTTCTGTTTCCGGCCGCCGTGGTGTGAGCAGCTTTCCTCTGCGGCAGGTGCCTCTCCCCGACACCACCCTGCTCCGAGCTGCGTGTGCCGGGCATCGCGTCTCGCAGTGGGCAAGTGCCTAAGACAGTGAGCGCTGGTCACACAGACGCGCCCCTTTCGGACCTGACGCTGGTCTCGGGGCAGAGTCTTCGTTTCACTAGGAAAGCGCACCTGCCTCCGGGAGTGCTCAGGGGCTCGCTTGAGCTTCAGTACAGCCCGTCCCGCTGCTGAGCCCTTCGCCCCTCTTGGGAGAGAGGGCACCGCTCCCTGATGACGTCACTCGCGGTCTCCTGTGTCTGGAGGCTTGGTGCAACTCCGGGGACCCCAGCCGGGCTCTTGCCCTGTGTGCGGCATGACCCTGGCCTGCCAACGTCTGAAACCTGTCTTCCGCACTCCTCTCTCGGCACGGAGAGCGCACCTGGCCAGCCATTATCAGTGCAGAAATCAATTTCAAAACTAATAGGTGGTTTGCGGGGTCCACTTGCTAGTGAGGAAGTTTTGTTTACTGTGAAACAAATTCGGTTTGCTTTTTTTTGTTTGGGGTTAAAGCCCATTTGTGTGGTATGATTAGATGGATAAGGCTGTGTTAATGATTTTTAAAGGGACGCTCAAATTATCCAGGGTAGAAAACATGCACCGTAATAACTTTAGAAGATGATATTGAATGTCTGGAGGGTTAGCTCCTGTGGAATATTCATCAGATAAAATCTTAAAACAGACATTTTCTATTACTTGCATTTCTAAAGCTTCTTGTCATGGCTTTAACACTGAACTGTGACCCACAGGAGGAAGAAATTTATGGCTAATGTGTTCCAGGGAGCTATTAATACCATAATAACCTGATGACCATTTTAAAAGAAACCAGTAGAAGATCTAACAGAAAATAAACAACCTGAGAGAGAAAATTGGACTCCATCTCAGCTAACTATAAAATCTTAGCAAAGCAGATAACTCCTGGGATTGTGAGCCTTCATAATTCCTAACCTGAGAAAATTGTTCTAAATATCCAGTAAATTCCATAACAAGTTTTACCCAGTTTTGCCAAATTGGGATCCTACATGCTTCTTGCAAGAATACAGAGGATTGATGCAGCATTTGTAATTTGATCAACATTAAGGTGTTTTTAGTCCAATTATGTCATTGTTTTCCCCCAAACTAAAACAAACTCAGAGTGGGTCAATACATGTATTGTGTTGCGATTAAGAAAAGATAGCTTTTCTCTTGTGTTTATAATTTGTTGGCCACGTGTCTTGAAGGGCTGCAGAAGGATTAGCTCTCCCCTGAGAGCTGGCTGAAGTAAGATGCTAAACTGTCTTTAGGCTTGCTGTCCAAGGGACATTTGCAGACTGGAAACCATTAGCTTCACAAAGAGTTGCTTAAAGATGGAATAAAATGCTTGAAATGTGCATGTGAAAGAAGGATTAATTGTAACTCATGTGACCACGGGAGCAAAAATAAATGGGGAACCCTGGGAAAGAAGCACATTTGGGTGTAAGTCATTTTCATTGAAGAGAGACACCAGCCAAATAAGACTGGGGTGCTTTAGAGGACAATGCAAGGAACTGCTCCCCCTGCAGCAACTCAGCCCATTAGACATTGTCACGGGAATATATGGGCCTGTGTCTATATGTAGAATGAGGTCAACCAGAAACAAGAGAACCCAAAGATAGTTAGGGTATCGGCAGTTTTAGACTTCATTTTTCTATTGCTGTTTCAATCTGCTTTCTCAAGGAATATTTGGGTACAGGGAATACTAGGATAATTATAGGCATAAGTTTTTCACCTCGCTAATCAGTATGGGTAGGGGAATTTTTTGTTTTTTATTTTTTTGAGTTGGGATGAGATATTTTATTTATATTTTTATTTTTTTAGTACATGCTTAGAGTACATAATGTTTCCATTCCCTGAGCGAAATCCGCACAAAAACATCAGACATCCTACTTATGCTTCCCATCCCTCTTCCCTCCTTTCCCTCCCTTCCCTTCCCACTCCCTCCGTCTCTTCATCTACTTCCCACTGATCTCGTTCCCTACTTCCTATTATTTTCCTTTTATTTTGCTGTTTATCGTATCTTAGGTTTCTCATATAAGAGAAAGTGTTTCATATTTTAGCTTCAGTGTCTGATGTGTTTTGTTTAGTACTATGGTCTCAAGGTGCGTCGATTTTCCTGCAGGTAACTCAGGTTCACCTTTAAGGCAGAGTAGTGCTCTGCTGATGCAAATATCTCAATTTCTCCATCTGGTCCCCTGTTGAGGGATGCGTAGGCTGCTTCCAAGACTTAGCTGCTTCTTATCATACTGCTATAAACATGGGCGTCAACATGTCACTGTAACAGGATGTCTTTTCCTAGAAGGAGACTAGCTGGGTTGAAGAAAATGGCTAGTTTATGTTTTTACATTTAATATGAGAGATACAATGGGATGTGTACTGTCCTTTAATTCTACTCTTATAAAATATCTCCAAAATACCTTTTAAAATATGCTGTAATTGAGGGCTTGAAACAGGAGTCCTTGCCATAGACCACACAGGATGTAGTAAATTCGGTTTCCAGTAAGTTTTTGTCGATTGATTAAGTGTAGACCTGAACGTTGTGTTGGATGACAGTACATTCTGAAGTTTTAGTGCTCCTGTCTCGAACAGCCTTATGTGAAGCTGGAGGCACCAAATGACCTGCGCTCTAGCCAGTGGTGACATCCATGGGGCAGCGGATTTGTACAGTTCGAGCTGAATTCAGTGGGATAGGACAGTCAGCTGTGACCACCCTGTGGGTCCGTATGCATTCTCTCTGAAGAAATAGAGGCATATTCAGAAAGCATGTTGATAAGATGTGAACACAACATAGACTCAGCTTCACCAAGCAGAATCACACCTAATTAAATATGACCATTAACTTGGGCCGGAGGGTTAGCTCAGTGGTTCCGGAGCCTGCCTCGCAAGCGCAAGGTCCTGAGATCGATCCCCGGTGACCATATATAATGCTGGGCGTGGAGACACGCCCACCAACAATCAACACCGCATACCACAGTGCCAGACGTGGTCGCTCACACCTGTCATCCCAGCACTCGGGAGGCAGAGACAGGAGGATTGCTGAGTTCGCGGCGGCTTGCCTGGGCACCATAGTGAGCTCAGGGCCAGCCTGAAAAAGCGAGACCCTGTCTCAAAAAACAAAACAAAACAAAACAAAATATGACCATTAAGTTTAGCATTTTAATTGGCTAAAAAGCAATTATATGAATTCCTTTGTATTTGTAAGGGTCATCTAAATAAAGGAGAGTAGACTGTGTCTAGTGGCCAGTTCCCTGTGTAAGGGAGGACAGAGGTCACCACTAGGTTTCACTCCGTAGTAGCTCCCTGAATACCTGTGCAAGGTAGGACGGTGTGGAGGCCTTGAACCCTAAAGCTGTGACAGAAAGCGAGCAGCCCTGCCCCAGCCGTAGTCTGTCCCTGGTATGTGATCTCCGAGGACAGATGTTAATAGCATCTTCCTTCCCATGTGATACAAGAACCAACTGCAAAGTAACCCAAGTAAAAAGAACCCAAAATCAACATGATATTGTGGCTGATGCGACTCATAACAATAGTTTAAATATATCCCTGTTTATGCTCTAGGGATTGCTCTGCCTGATATACATATATTAACTCACGTCTTTCTAAGGGCCTCCTGAGCTAAGTAATATGATTACTTATGTAATGTTTATAGAAGCACTATGATATAAGTAATATCTGTATAAGTAATGCTAGTTATATGCTGTTATCTCATTTCACATATGAGTTAAACTGAGCCAAGAAGATGTTGAGCACTTTGAGCATGCACAGCATGGTATGTACCATCATTCGGATCTGAGTGTGGTCCCCTGGCCTCAGCTTCTCACCCTGCACCGTTATACCCCCGCCGTTTTGACTGGTAGTAGAGATCATGGCTTCGTTGGTGTTCAGGCCCTAATACTGGTTTCCTGTTATGGTCAGAACTTTCCTCCCACCACACAACTCTGGGCGGAAGCGGAAGTCATGACAGGGCGGAAGCTGTCCACGGCAAACAATGAACACAGAGAAACAGAGACAGATGCTTGAATTCTGTAGACACATTCCTCTTTGTAGAGAAGAAGAGAATACAACACATGCTCATTTTTTTTCTCTAAATTTTCTAATTCAATTAATTTTCTTTCCTTCCCAGAAGGAGTAGGGAAAAAAGGAAAGAAGGGAGTATCCCATTACTGGCATTTTTTCCATATGGAAGAAAACATCAGTTTAGATGTGTCTTCTGACACCGTACTTGTCACTTTCTGCTCCAGCCTTTTAGTCTCTTAAATTGGCTAAATCTATGCTCAACTAATGATGCATAGGGGGTAGTCAGTGGCACTGAGACACTTCTATTTCTACCTTCCTGAGACCTGGTTATTATACATTTGGGGTCCTCCTTGAACAACTGGTGAGGATTTGACACTTTGCTTGTAGAGAGTTCTGAAAGAGGTTCAAGTCACCATAAATCAATGACCTCTGAGGCTACCAAGCAGTCACTATAGATAAAGTTCCTCTAATGTCTCTTTTGTGAAGAATGGGATAGCACCACCCAAAAGATTTTCTCTTGTACTACAGTAATTAGACCTGAATCAGATCCATTGCCATTCTCACATTTCTTAGTTCATTTTAATGACTTACTTTGCTTTTTTCTTACTTATAATTACAGAATTCTATTGATATGTTTTCCTTGGAATAGGCCTTGCTTAGGATTAAATTATTATGATTACCTGATTTGTTTCTCAGACATATGCCCCTTACAACACTTACAGAATGAAATTCCAATTGCTCAGCTGCTCAGGAAATGAACATTTAGTAGTAGCAGCGAATATGATTCTACTTGTCAATACCTAAACAATGCCATAGTGGAGAGGACTTTTCATCCTGCAGTGACACTTGTGTTAGCTCCTTTGCTGTGACTCCATACAGTCTCTACACACTGACAAGGTCCAAAACACTGTAAGTCTTAATGTCTATTATCATTGTTAGTATTATTTTTTTAAATCCTCTAACATTTTGGTATTTAGTATCCTGGTGAATACATTAGTTAAAGATTTTCAAAATAGAAATGACTTTTAATTTCTGCTTTTTGGACATGTAATTTATATTATTTCTAATATTACATTTTATATATAATAATATATATTATTATTAATATATATGATATTGTTTCTAGGAACATTACTGAGGCTCTCTTTGGGGTATAGTTTATAGTCACCTTTTTAACATGCTTTGAGTAATTAAGAACATATAGGCCCACTCAGAGAAGAATTGTACATATCCATGATGTCTACCTTTTGAAATATACAGTGAGCGTGTCCTGCATTCTTTCTGATTTTTATTGACTTACACCTGTCAAACATTTACGTATGACTGTCGTGAAGGATTTTTGAAATACAATGTGCAGGTATTCCTGGCTGTTGTGCTGTTATGGCCAACGATGCTCTGGAACAGGTGCGGATCACCCTTCTTCCTCTTCCTTCATGCCCTTGAGGCTGAGACCTGTCTGATCACTGATCAACATTATAGTCCCTGTTTTCCATGGTGACGCTTACTAAGTCTATTTTCCCTTAGAACAGTTTAACCCTTTTTGGATGTCTTTTAGTTTATATTCAATGAACCTTTGTAAATACAACCTCTAATGTTTTTTTTTCTCATAAGACATTATAACATGCTATTTCGAGTTTATTGATAAAATGGATCTTTAGTTTTATTTTGTTCTTCTATTTAACTTTATTCTGTGTATTATATTATAATCTATCAAGCTACTGCAGTCTTTTCAAATGATTTCCCTTGTGCAATGCTCTCAATGATGGGAAATAACAGACACGGAGATAAGGAGTTGGTAGCCAGGACTTGGGGGCAGCGGGGTTTAGAGGGGGAAGTGAGGTAAATGGAAGCTGTCAGTAGCTGGCGAGAGTCCCACTGTGGGGAAAGGACAGTCTTGAATCTTGACTGTGCTGCTTTCATCAATCCATAAACATTCAAGAACTGAATAAAGCTATGCACATGCTCACACGTGCTCACACGCAAATAACTTAAAGCGGAAGTACAAAGGCATACAGTCAGCCCTTCATTTTTATGCAGTTCCACATCTGGGATCCCACTAACTGTAGCTAGAAAAAATTAGAGGAAATGAAAATATTGCAACTGTACTAGCAACTTGCCTTCATGATCATTATTGCCTAAGTGACACAAGGCCATTTATACATTATATTCTATAAAAAGCATAAGAAATCTAGGGATTATTTACACAATTTAGTATATGTTATGCAGCACGTGCTGCATCATTTTATGTGTTAGACTCGAGGATTCACAGATTTTCATATGCACGGAAATGGGGTTGTATTAGAACCAACCCCCACGGCAACTGAGAAATAACTATATGTATGAAATTATAACAAGTTCTGTGGACCACCACCCTGCAATTCTTGGTTCTGAGGTCTTACAGTATTTATGTAGGATGTAATGATGGCAAACATTGGGTGAAGGAAGCCATGGGGCCATGTTGCGCTATTTAGAAAATTCTTTGTGGAACTATATTTATTTCAAAATTTAAAAATAGTATCTATAAATACTAAACCAAATTAAATTATGAATTGACCAATGATGGAATAAAAGAATGCATTTTTATAATTAAATTCTCTAAAATGAATCAATGAAATATTTAAACTATTGAGAAATTGTCCAACAAGACAAAGAGCAGTTATGAAGCAGTAATGCTGTTATAATTTTATATATATATATTTATATATATATATATATATTCAATGCAATCCCTATTGAAATCCCAATAACATATTTCACAGAGCTAAAGAAAACAATCCCAAAATTCATCTGAAACCAGAAGAGACCTAGAATAGCAACAGCAATTCTAGGCAATATGATCATGGCAGGAGATATCACAATCCCCAACTTGAAACTACACTATAAAGCCACCATGATAAAAACAGCATGGTACTGTGTAGAGTTCTTCCCTCGATGGGGAAGGAGACTGGGAGCATGATCATGGACTGATAATGGTTCTACCAGTTGATGGCTCATAGCCAACTTCCAGCTGGTGGCTGGAAGCTGCTAACAACCTACCATTTAGTGAGTGGTGACTTATCAACTGAATAAATGACAGGATCTAAGGACTAAGAGCTGATGGCTCATAACAAAATTTATTAGGATCACAAAGACTTAGAGTGTACATGCAGAAGTAGTGACCATAATAGCTGGCTGTGGGAACAGAAGAGGGAAGGGTACCTGAGTACAAGTCAACATCTCAAGCAGAATACAAAGAACATCTTGTAAACCCTACAGAACAGAAGGCAAGTTAGCAGAATACGTGGGTCAGCACATCACAATCAATGAAAGGAAAGAGAGGACATCACAACCCTCATATCTCCATAAACCACCTCTGGCTTGTGTCCCAGCATTCCTGGGATGGATCATGCAGCAGTCATGAACCGTCAAGTGACCCCCTAACAGTACTGGCAAAAAACAGAACTAAGGGTCTATGTAACAGGCTAGAAGATGCAGAAACAACTCCAGAGATACTAAGCCACCTCATCTTTGACAAAGGAGTCAAACATTCTCAATGGAGGAAAGCTAGCCTCTTTAACAAACAGCACTGGAAAATCTGGCTCTCAACCTGGGAAAGGATAAAGCTATATCCATGTTTTTCACTCTGTATTAAACTAAAATCAATGTGGATTAGAGACCTAAACATCAAAACAGAAACACTAAACATGCTGCAAAAAAGGCTAGGTAGAACTCTTGGAAATGCTGGCATAGGAAAAGATTTTATGAATAAAACTTCAGCAACTCAGGATCTAGAAGAAGGAATCAATGACTGGGATCTCATTTTATTGAAAAGCTTCTGCTCAGCAAGAGAAACAATCAACAAAGTGAAAAGGGAACCTACAATATGGGAAAAAATTTTACCAGCTGTTTCTCAGACAAAGAGCTACTCTCTAAGAATATATAAAAAACTTTAAAAATCAGGTCCTACAAAAGATGCCATTTGAGAATTGGTATCTAAAATGAACAAACATTTTTCAAATGAAGACATAAAGGCAGCCAAACATATTAAGGAGTGTTCAACATTGCTGATCATTCAAGCGATGCAGATGAAAACAATATTGAGATTCCAGAGCACTCCAGAAAAAATGGTTGCTATCATGAAGTCAGGCAATAATCAAAGCTAGTGGAGCTGTAGGTAGAAAGGAATCCTTTTCCACTATTAGTAGACTGGTGTAATCACTATGGAGATCAGTACAAACATTTCTCAAAAAACTGGGATTAGACAAAACCAAGCTATTAATTTCACATTTATTTTATAAGAATCTTTCTCAGAAATACTAGTTTGAATATGAATCAATTCATAACCACCCCTTAAGCTTTTCTCTCGACAGTGATTTCCATTCTGCTACCTACAGTGCAACGTCATAGAAATTTAAAATAGGTCTTAAAGGATACCAAAGATTATTGTACCAGTACTGTCAAGTCATAAACATGTCTTGTTCAGTATTCTAGAAATATATTCTCTGGTGTTTATAATCGCAGGATTCTGTAGCTAATGTTCGTTCTAAGTCTGGGTGACTGGATTGATTCTCTGCTGGTGTCTACAGCTGTGAACATTTCAGTAGCTTGCAAAAAGTGACGGGGCTCTGTTGGCAGTGGATGAGACTGGAGTCTTACAAACTAATGTTCTCATTTCCTTAATCCCAGAAGGCAATTTTAGTCACAATCTTTTTTTAAATCCTCTTCCCAGGGTGGAAAGGGATGATAAATTTCCCTGAGTCACTTTTGGCAGTCATCCCTTTAGGCTTCATCAGTGAATTGCACTTTGGATAACCTGACTGCATCATTCTCCTTTTCTTGTCTACCAGTATATTACATATTTTCATGATAGAAAATAGAAATAATCTTTAATTGATAATTCATTGTAGGATATGACGTTTTTTAATAAATATAAATTATACCAGTTCTAGAAACAAACAGAAAAAAGGATTAAGAGCTCCCATTTGGCCCTGCTATTCCCCCGTTCGGAATATACACAAAAGAATTAAAAGATTCATATCACAGTGACATATGTGCACCCATGTGTATAGCAGCTCAGTTTGTAATAGCTAAATCTTGGGGAAAGCCCAAATGCCCAACCACAGGAGACTGGATAAAGAAGATGTGGAGTTTCTTTTTTAAGAAAATGGAATATTAGCCCTAAGAATGATAAATTTGCATCATTTATACTCAGATGGATGTACCTTGAAGGCGTACTCATAAGTGAAACAAATAGAACACACATGTATCAATACTGTATCATTTTTCTAGTATGAATAACTGAAGGTATAACTGAATTCCAAGATGCAGGATAGGTATTTTGAAATAGGAATAAAATTTTGAAAAGGGAGGGAGAGTAAAGAAGGAAAAAAATAATAATAGTTTAAAAAAAGGAAACAAGGGCCGGAGGGTTAGCTCAGTGGTTCCGGC
>PVIC010056511.1:0-10923 GCA_004025085.1 Thryonomys swinderianus
GAGGTGGGGTGTGTGAGACACCACAGGCCGGGGTGGTGACAAGAATTCACCAAGAGTCAAGCATCCTGGGAGTTCAGTCTATGGACACACTGCCAGAGAGCAGCAGAGAATCCTGATAGGCCTGCGCCGTCAGGGTGAAGGCTGCGATTTTTATATTTGATTTTAACAAGAGGGAGGTTCTGGAAACATCTTGCCAGGGCTGCTCTCTCCTCAGCTCAGGGGGCTCCATTGTCCATGTTGGCTCTGAGGACAGCCAGCTGTGGTGTCCAGACTGCGTTGTGTGCGTTCCACAGGGCGCAGAACCGTCCTTCTGGGGGAAATTAACTGATAAATCAGTAAGAGGGACTAACGTTGGTGGTTGGGGACCAGAATAAAAGATACATGTCTGGACTTGAGCAGGACTCTGGGCTTTATGTTGAGATGGGGAACATGTCGTTCCTTAAGATGTGACAAAGGTTGGATGCTAAGTTCAGAGTGCCTAGTTCAGGTGAACAGCTTCTCAGGTGTGAAGTTAACGCTAGCCCAGACTCAGCACTCAGTGGCAGCGTGGCCTTTAAAGAACAATGGCAAGGGCCGGAGGGTTGGCTCAGTGGTTCTGGTGCCTGCCTCGCAAGCGCAAGGTCCTGAGTTTGATCCCTGGTAACCACATATAACGCTGGGCATGGAGACAAGCCCACCAACAATCAACACCGAATACCACAATGCCGGATGTGGTGGCTCATGCCTGCAATCCCAGCACTCAGGAGGCAGAGACAGGAGAATTGCTGAGTTCACGGTGGCTTGCCTGGGCACCATAGTGAGCTCAGGGCCAGCCTGAACTACAAAGCAAGACCCTGTCTCAAAAAGCAAAGAAAAAAAAAAAAAAGAACAGTGGCAAAACTGCCATGTTTCCCTCAGTAACGGGCTGTGACAGGAAGTGGAGCCAGCCCAGCCTTCGAGTTCAGTAAGACCCTACTTCAGTTTCTGCCCTTCCTGGCTATAAGGTGTGAGAAACAAATGAACTTGTCTGAATCTCCCTTCCCTCTTTGTTTCAAGGCCTGCTCCTGGGGTAGTGGGCACCCAGGGGAGTAGGTCTTCTCCGGAAGTGCATCTGAATGTGGGCGGGGACGTCAGCAAGAGCATCCCCTGCCTCCCGCCCTGTGGCAAAGCAGCTCTCAGGCCCAAGGCCCCAGACCCACAGAATCAGAACCTCCTCCAAGGCTGGCTTCAAGTCCGGTGAAATTCCTGAGCCACTGCCACCTGAAGGAATGTGGATTGTTCTTACTCTGAGGCTGAGGACCTGGAGCTTGTTTAAGGTGCAGATCCCTGCTGGGTGAGGCGGCCCTCACCTATAATCCCAGCAGTCTTGGAGGCTGAGACAGAAGGACTGCAAGATCAAATCCACAATTTTTCCTGACATCCAGACCCTATCTAAAAAACAAAAACAAAAAAGCCCTGGTACTGAAGAAAAAAAAAAAAAATCCCCAGTATATAAATCTGGTGGAAGGGCTGTGGATTCAAACTGCCCTTTTTTTGCTGTTTATTTGTTTGTTTTTGAGACAGGTTCTCATTATGTTGCTCAGGCTTGCCTCAGTCTCTGGCATAACCGGAATTATTGGCACATGCCATCAATAAAGTCTTTTTAAAAAGGGGGGCCTGGAAATGTAGCTCAGTTAGTGGTGGCATGCAGGAACCCAAGTTCTGGCTCATCAAGGTTGTATTTCCATTGACCCCATTTCCAGATCAGTGGACCATGGCTTCCAGAGGTCCAGTAACTCCACCAGGGCCCCCGTTAGAGACACATGGGGAGCAGTTCTGATGGGTCCCTCACCCTGGCCGCTGACCCCTGCTTTTTCCCCTCCCTCTTCCGACCCAGCCCCACAGGCCGGTCCCCTGCCATTTCTGAGGCTTGTCCTTGAGCAGCAGAGATTTGCAGAACCATGAGGGCCATGTTCCATCAGATGGCAGTAAAGGGCTTTGAGGAAGGGACAGACTTCAGTTTTCTCAGGCAGCCTCTGGGCTGCTCTACTGTCCCCAAAGACATCTGACCACACTTGTCCTTTCCCTGGCGGTCTGGGCCCTTCCTCACTGCACCTGGCTTCCTACGGGGATCAAGGAGTTCTTTGGAAAGCCTGGCTCAGGGAACCCGCTGTCCCCTGGAGAGGTGGTAGCACCTGTGACACCCGGGACCCTGGCCTTCAGTGGGACATGCCCCTGCCAATGGCGCATGCTTACGTCCACATGCTGTTGTCTGCCACAGGTCACGCCACTCCCATCCCTGTCCCTGTGCAGGTGAGAGTGGCTGGAGCAGGAGGACCTCCTGCTGGGAACCCCAGGCTGCACAGGCAGGGAGAGGAGCCTGATAAACCACAGCACACAGCGTAGTCCTGGGCTACACTGGTCGTCCAGACTGTTGCTACACATGCAAGGTATCTTGCAGGTTCCAGAACTAGCCAGGACACCCCGTGGTTTGGGGGAGATACAAGGTGGGGAGAGGGGACCTGGAAAAGACAGCTGTTCTGGGCCAGAGATGTAGCTCAGTGGTTCTGGTGCCTGCCTAGCAAGCGGAAGGTCCCTGGTTGGCTCCCCAGTAACCACAGGCAACAAAACTGGGCAAGGTGGCTCATACCCACTGACAGTCAGTACCACATACCACAAGTGCTGGGCTTGGTGGTTCAAGCCTGTAAATCCAGCACTCGGGAGGCAGAGACAGAAGGATTGCTGAGTTCAAGGTTTGCCTGAGCTACATAGTGAGCTCAGGGCCAGCCTGAACTACAAAGTGAAACCCTGTCTAAAAAAAAAAAAAAAAAAAGACAGCTGTTCTCTGAGCACCAGACGCATGACAGGAATGGCTCCAGCACCTACTAGGGGAAAGATGATTCTGGGGCCAAGTGGTAGATGACCTGGGGCAGTAGAAGAGGAGCAGGGGGTTGTAGGGGGCCTGTGTCCGGAAGGGCAAAGGCAAAGGACAGCAAGGCTGCAGGGGAAGGGAGGACACCCTGGGCTGGGACGCCCAGGCTGAAGAGTAGAGAAGGGAGAAGACAGGCCATGTCCTTGGGGAGACTTAGTGCATGCCTGGGCCCCAGCTTTTTCCAACCATAGCAGGACCCTTTGGATGTTGGGGCTCTCGATCTCCCCTGCACCTCCACGTGGGCCCACACTCTGTGTCCTCTCAAGCCGAGAGCCCCCTCCTCTTGGGCATCGAGCTGCCCTTCCCTCCAGCTTTTACTGCTCCTGTGTTTCTCTTCTCAGGGTTTTCTCTGCAGCTGATCACCCACACCTAGGACCGCCAAACCCACGACCTGTGAGAGTCTCATTAATCATTAAATCGCTCAGGCTTGGCTTGAACTTTCCATCTGCCTCTCCCGCTGTCCTAGATCGCTGGGATTACAGGAGTTCACCGCCACCCCCGGCTCAGAACCAGTGTCTGCAAATCTGTTCTGTTTGTTTTTTGTTTTCAAGATACTGGGAATTGGACACAAGGCTTTCACACTGAACTACAGCCCCGTTTTGTTTATTTATTTATTCATTCACTTATTTATTTACTTAGTGAGGGAAAATTTGGGGCTGGCTCAGTGGCACCACATCAGCCTGGCAAGCTCAAGGTCTTGAGTTCAATCCCCAATAAGACACACACACACACACACACACACTATGAGAGAAGGTCCTGCTATATTTCTCAATTGCTGTGGCTGGATTCAAACCTGCAGTTCTCCTGGCTCAGCCTCCCAGAGAACGGGGATTGCAGGCTTGGGCCACCACACCCAGCTTCCCTGTCCGATTTTATACAGAGACAGTCAGTCCCAAAGAGGAGAGAGATGCTATCTCCGGAATGAGCCCAGGCCTCTGACTTCTGCCCCAGACCCAGTCCCCTGGTGCATGTGAATCTCTCCTCCCCCTCCCCCCTCCTCCCCCCTCCTCCCCCTGTACCCAGGAGCAGACTTTGATCTGGGGCTGCAGATACAGTCTCTTCTGTACACACAGGAGCCCTCAGTGGCGCCTCATCTTCTCCTGTGGCCACGTCCTCAGCTATGGAAGGCATTTTTCCCAAGTTTACTTTCTGCTGGGTGACCCAGTTCCTGCCTGCAGCCTGCCCTGTCCCTCCAGCTCAGAACCAACCCAGCCCTAACCCTTTGCTCAGTTCTTTGTTTCCAATTTAACATGCCTGTCTTCCTGCCTGCCACGAAGAGAAAATATACTAGGCCAGCTGGGCATGATGATGCATGCCTTTAAGTGCAGCACTCTGGGAGGCTGAGGCAGGACGATTCCAAATACAAATCTAGCCTGAGCAATTTCACAACTCAGTAAAACCCTGTCTCAAAATAAAATATTAACCAAAGGGCTAGAGATATAACTCAGAAAGCCCTGGGTTCAATCCCCAGCACCGCAAAGGGGTAGGCCTACCTAATCACTCCTCTACAACCCCAGAACCAGGCTCCCCACCTCAGGGCCTCCACCCTCTAGCTACCCACACCGCTCTTCCTCTTGTCCTTATTTTCTGTGACAGCTCTCTGGAGCTCTGAAGAGACTCTGCCAAGAGGAAGTGACCCTTTCTGATCAAATCTTGCCCCCTAGGTGTCTCCAGGGCCCTAGATTCTAGCTCTCCAGAGACAGGGACATTGGAAGAGTGAAGGAGGGAAACCATGGGTGTTTTTCTGAACCTGTGATGTGGCCCAGAACTTAGCCTAGCTGTGCTAACTTCCTGTGACTGTCAAAAGGAATTGCTCACAATTGGATCTATGCTGGGTGTGGTAGTACGTGTTTATAACACTGTGGGAGGCTGAGGAAAGAGGATCGCAAATTTGAATCCAGACGGGGGAATCTAGTGGCCTAAGGAGTTCTTATCTCAGAATTTTCAAAACTAGAGTAGCTAGGGAGACCGAAGATTTAGCTCAGTGGTTCCGGTGCCTGCCTCGCAAGCACAAGGTCCTGAGTTCGATCCTGGTAACCACGTACAATGCTGGGCGTGGTGACTCACTCCCACCAGATATCAGTACCACAAACCACAACTCTGGGCGTGGTGGCTCACGCCTGTCATCCCAGCACTCGGGAGGAGGAGACAGGATTGATGAGTTCGAGGCTTGCCTGGGCTACACAGTGAGCTCAGGGCCAGCCTGAACTACAAAGCGAGACCCTGTCTCAAAAAAAAAAAAAAACTATAGTAGCTGGGGATGGAGCCAAGTGCAGAGGCCTTGGGTTTAAGCCTCAGTATGGGAAAAAGTACAAACTAAAACCTTGAGCCAGGCTTCCTGAATTCTGATTTGGGGGTGTTGAGAGCCAGGAAGTTCTCTGGGAAGCAGAGGGGAGAGTCCTGGCCAGTCAAGGCCAGAGCTGGGACCCGTCTGTGGAGCTAGATGGCACAGGAAGTGGAGGGTCCAGAGGCAGCATGGGTAGCACTCACCTGGCTAGGAGCAGAATTGACCTAGGACAGAGGTCAGGAGAGGGAGGGTGGTCTCCGACTTCTCCTTCAGTCACCTAATTCCTCCAAGGGCTTCTGCCAGGACCCAGCGTCCCGGCTGAGCAGTCCTGTCCTCCCCGGGCTGGGCCCCGCGTCCTCTGCCTGGGTTGCATCATGTCTCCCCTGCCCCTGGTCTGGGGTGGACGTCAGAGCTCATACTCAGACCCGGGAAGGCAGAGCTGGCCCCTGTGAAGTCTCCTCGTGACACTCGCAGCGCTGGCGAGAGGAGAGGGTCGCTGCTGTCCCATGGCACTCTGGGCCTCCGGAAAACCCTGGGCGACGATTCCTGCCTTCCCTGCTTTCTCCACCGCACTTCGCTGCAGTGTGGTGCAGGGTCGGAAGGGGACACTGCCGGACTCAGAGGCTGCGCTGGGCCCACTGCTTTGGGGACCCTGTCAGGAGAACCAGGAGCCCTTTGTTCCCCATCATGCCTCTCATAGCACCCAGAAGCTATGGAATGAGAGGGGAGTGGCTGGCTGAGGGTTGGATGTGTGTGTGTGTACCACATATATGTGTGTGTGTATGTATGTATGTATGTGTGTATATATATATTTTTTTTTTTTAATTTTTGAGTCAGAGTCCTCCTAAGTCACCAAATTGCCTAGGCTGGGCTCCAATGTGACGAGTCTCCTGCCTCAGCCTCCCAGAGTGCTGGGATTATAGACATGCACCACCACGCCTGGCTAAAGGATTTGACTTCCTGATGCCCCTGCTGGGTCCTGGTTACCACATGAAGCGTCTGTACCCCACTTTCCAGGTGAGGAAGGAGGAGCTCTTGAAGGAAAGACACTGATCCCGGGTCACATGGTTAGCAGGCTCTGGAGCCAGGATTGCAGCCTGCAGGTACCCCTCACGCTGGAGGGCGGCGCAGGGCTGGGAGAAGGCGGGGACGCTAGTGCCATCTACTCCTTGGCATTCATTTCCAGGTGCAAAACACCATCATCACATCTGCTGTCGCCGCTCCCCTTCCCCCCACAGGCGTGCCCAGCTGTGCTTCCCACAAACCAACTGGCCCAGCCTCTGGGACCACGGCCAGGACGCTCCCCGCTGAGCATGGGCCAGATTGAAACAACTAACCTTCTCCATGACCCCCACCATATTTTTGTTCCTTCATACTCAGAACTGAAGATGACACCTCATCGTGTGACAGAGAAGAGATACCATGCACCTGATTCAGAACCGCACGACAGGGCACTGGGTCGGTGCTCAGTGATTCCCTTCAGCATGATCATCTGGATGTTGCAGATGAGGAAACGGAGGCACTGAGAGGTGACATACTTTGCTCAAAGACACACCTGGAGAAGGGAGGTTGGAAGATGCCGCCTCAGCACGGCCTGTGTGAAGCTTTCCCTCCCGCCCTGGCAGACTCGCCTCTGGCTTCTGACTCTTCCTTCTGCTTCCACCGCCTCCCTTGGGCTCACCCACTCCCTCTCCTGCTGACCTCAGAGAGTGGGCCAGCAGTGGACGGGCTCCCAGAACCACGGTGTGGATGTTTACGGGCATGAGTGCCTGACGGAGGGAGACAGAGAGGGAGGCCGAGGGTTTCTTTCCTCCCACCTGGTAGTGGGGATTGAACTCGGGCTTCTTACTGGACTACATTCCCAGTCTTTTCAGTTTTTGTTTTTGTTTTTTTTTTTTTTTTTTCTTAAAACATGATCTTGCTAAGTTACTGAGGGTAGGCTTGAACTTGTGATCCTCTTGCTTCAGCCTCCCAGAGTCTTGGGATTACAGGCCAGTACCACATCCAGCCGCCACAGGGCTTCTTGGATCTTACTGGAAATGAAAGGATTGGGGCTTTATGTCACACATCCTGCGCCACCTTTCTCCTAGTGCATCTTGGGCAGGGGGGTCAGCCTCTCTGAGGCCTGGTTTCTTCATCGGCAAATTGATGAGGTGCTGGAAGCCCCTTCAGGAGTCACTGGGTGAGTCCTTAGTGAGGGCTAAAGCGCTTTGTGGACTAAAGAAAAGAGCTCTTGTGGAGCCCAGTGGCACACGCCTGTAATCACAGCACCTATGAGGCCGAGACAAGGATGACAAACTCAAGTCCAGCCTGGGCAAATTAGTGACTTAGCAAGACCCTATTTCAAAGAAATCAAAGAAAAAAAGGAGCAGAGGCTGTAGTTCCATGTGAAGTCCTTGGGTTCAGTTCCCAGTGCCACCAAAAAAAAAAAAAAAAGCTTCTTCCCCTACCCTGCTGTCGTCTGACTGCCGGCCCCTGGGTGGCCTCTTGAGCCATGTAGTTCTCCTTGTGCGGCCTGTCCCGGGCCCCATGTGAGGAAAAGATAGGGCGACAGGTAGGAGAGGCCTAGCCTCCTGGAGGGCAGCCAGCCACCAGCCTTCGGAAGTTTGTCCCCTTCCTGTTGCTGCTCCGTCTGGCTCCAGATGTCTGCACTGGGCAGGAAGCTGGCATCCCAGGCAGGGCCTTAGGGTCACAGTTTGTGAAGTTCCCATTGATGCAAACAGGACATGTGCAACTTCACTGTTGCTGCTTCTGTTGCTGCATAACACCCCCCACACACAAGGGGAGGCTGCAGAGTAAGAACTCATGTCACAGTCTCGGATTCCCTGGGTCGGGGATTTACAATGCGTCCCACAGATGGCTGTGTCTTTGTCCCATGGTGTCTGAGACTTCAGCTGGGGTGAGTCGAAGAAGGCTAGGGGTGACCCTACAGCTGGGGGCTGTAATCATCTGAAGGCTTGTTCAAACCAAAGTCAGAAACCTATGCCACGGGTGATGGCACACAGCTGTAATCCTGGCACCTAGGAGGACCACTGAGACAGGAGGATCACCGTGAGCTGGAGACCACTCTGGGCTTCATGGTGAGTTCGGGCCAGCATGGACTGCATAGTAAGACCCCATCTCAAGAAAACAAAGGGAAAACAACCCTCACACATAAGCAAGCCATACAAACAAATCAAAATTTAAAAAAAAAGTCTTCGTGGGCTGGGAAGACTTGAGAACCAGGATGGGAACCCTGAGGCCTCCACATGTGGCTTGCCTTCCTCACAATATGGTAGCTACTGGTAAGACTTCTTGCATGGAATCTAAGAGCAACAGGAAGAGGCGACATGAAAGTCATAATTTCTGATCCAGGTTAGAACTCATTCCTGTCATATTTCAATAGTTACAAGGGAATGATGACCCTACTTAGATTCAAGGCAAATTGACATAGATCCCACCTCTCAAGGCAAGTACTGTCAAAGAATTTGAGCCGTGAAAAAAAGAAATTAGCCAGCCAGGGATTTAGCTTAGTGGTTCCAGCACCTGCTTCACAAGTGCAACGCCCTGAGTTTGATCCTCCCCCAAAACATCATCACAGTTGTGTGTGCTTGCACATGCCTGTAATTCCAGCACTCTGGGAAACTGAGGCAGGAAGATCTCAAGTTGAAGCCCAGCCTGGGCAATTTAGCAAGACACTGTCTCAAAATGAAAAATTTAGGAAGGGCTGAAAATAGAGCTCAATATGAAGGCCTTGTGTGTAATTCCACTACCAAAATAACAAAAATAGAAAAAATATATTTTACATTAGTTAAACAGCCATGACACCAACCAGCCTGGCACCAAGCTAACTTCACCAACTAGCCTTGGGACCATCGTGGGATGTTAGAGCTTCGGGTTTGCTTCCCATCTTCTTCTCTTTACCCCCAACCTGATCCCTCTTCACTTTTCTGTCCATCTGTCCGAGCTGAGGTCGCTTCTGTGGACAAATGTTGGGTCCCTTCAAGATTTTGGAGCCCCTCCCCTTTACTATAAATATCCCACCCACAATCTCTGTGTGGAAGTTGATTGGATGGTGGGGGCGCATGTGCAGTAGGAGGTGAGTTTGGTCAGAGGGTGTCACTGGAAAGGTGCGTTATTGTATTTTCCCGGGCTCCTCCTCTCTTTCCTGGCTGCCATGGTGTTGGCCGCTTTCCTCTACCATGACCTTTTATCCTGTCATTTCTGTCTTATAACCAACCAAGCCTGGACCGAATCTCTGAAATTATGAGCCAAAATAAACCTCTCTGCCTTTAAGTTGAGGGTGTTCAGCATTTTTCCTATCGAGCAGAAAGCTCATTACACCCCCTGTCCCTGCACTTGTGGGCCTTATCCACCCTCTTTGCCTACAAAGCTCCTCTTACCCTCTCACTCTACATGAGATTCTCTTTGAATCCCATTTCTTCCAGGGCTATATCCGCCCTCCTCTCCTCTGCCCTCCTCTCTCTACCCTGGCTTTTCCTGCGGGTCTGTGGATGAGATGGTCCTGGCCTACTAAACAAAGTGTGCTGTGCGGCCCCAGTACCCAACTCTGCTCGTTCCCCCCACTGTCCTCGGGCTGTGGGAAACCCCACATCAGCACCTCCCTGTGAGATCTGAAGGCTTCCAAGGAACCGTCCTTCACTTCTGGGCTCCCCCAGACCCCATGTCCTGTGTCTGCCCCTCCTCCACCCATGTTGTCAAGGTCCTAGGCATTGGCTCCCTGCTGGCAGAGACCCATGGGGACCCGAGTCACTTACAAGGTCCCTCCTCACGGGCGCATTTGCCTACCCAAGACCCCCTCCTCTGTGATCATGGCCTCACCTCTCATGACTTTGACCCTGCTGTCCTGCCCACCTCTCTGATCTTTCTTTCTTTCTTTCTTTCTTTCTTTCTTTCTTTCTTTCTTTCTTTCTTTCTTTCTTTCTTTCTTTCTTTCTTTCTTTCTTTCTTTCTTTCTTTCTTTCTTTCTTTCTTTCTTTCTTTCTTTCTCTTTCTCTTCTTTGAGACAGGGTCTCACTTGGTAGTTCAAGCTGGCCCTGAGCTCACTATGTAGCCCAGGCAAGCCTGGAACTCACAGCAATCTTCCCGCCTCTGCCTCCTGAGTGCTGGGATTACAGACATGAGCCACCGCACCCAGCATTGTGGTACGTGGTCCCAGGGATTGAACTCGGAACCTTACGCTTGCCAGGCAGATGCCAGAACCACAGAGCTAAATCGCCGGCCCTTGCTTGTAGCTACAGTGGTCTTTGACCACTTTTCCCTCCCCTCTTTTAGGCCCCAATTAACAGCAGTGGGGCCTCTGTTCCCAGGGTTGACACCAAGGACATCTGCTCATACTCCCTCTGAGACTCTTGTACCTGGCTGAGCTCAGCTCCATCGCAGTCCTCACCCCACCCTTCAAAGCCTCTCTTTTCTTTTGTGGGTTCTGCCAGTTTCCTCTTTTTCACTTTCCTAGATCCCATGAGGCTGGACAGCTTCCTGCAGACGAGACTGTGTCTCCTACCCTAACACTTCCCTGCCCATGGCTGGACTTGACCCCGGCCCTGGAGACTCGCACCACACGGGCCTCACCTTATCCCCAATCCTTGTCCTGTCGCTTGTGGGGCCAGGCCGAGGGAGAAAGAGGGGGCTTGGTTGGGGCACTCCAGACCCTCAGACCTCCTTTGGGGCTCTCCCTGCCAGCCTCTGTGATTGGGTAGGTTAAGAACATACATTCTGGGCCGGAGGGTTAGCTCAGTGGTTCCGG
>PVIC010056512.1:0-10926 GCA_004025085.1 Thryonomys swinderianus
GAAGGAAGGAAGGAAGGAAGGAAGGAAGGAAGGAAGGAAGGAAGGAAGGAAGGAAGCAACTATAGTGACTCAGCTAAGTTCATATGCTCTGTACAGACGTGAGCTCTGAAAATATCTAATGAACTACACAAAAGCTTTGTGTATTCCCTTTTTATGAAAACATTCCCTGTTCTTCATGTTTTTGGGAGTGTTTTATCTTCTTGACTTCAAAGAAAGCTTTAGGATGAGATCACATGACTCTAATCCAAACACTAAATTTATATAACATCACTAAACTGCTGTTTCCACTTGTCCAGATGGCATTGGATGTGAATTTTTATGAAACACTTTTGCAGCTCTGAGTAAATTCTAAGCCAGCCAAGTTTCATTTGTCATACCCTTCTCATTCAGTCTTGAGTGAATAATATCATGGGTGTCTCAGATCATAAGTGTGAAATAATTAATTATTTACAAGTAGCTTACCGCGAACTTGTACTTCTGCACTTCATTCTATGATACAGCTGCAAAGCTTTTCATAATTTCATATAATACATGGTAATAGACACATTTCATACAAACAAACCCAGTTCATCAGTTGTAGATTTCTTCACAATAATGTATGAAACATTTCTGTTCATAGAGTTTCCCTAAGAAAGCATTATCCAAAATGAAACTAACTTATTTTTGGACAAAACATTACAACCCATCTTATTTATTCTCTTTTAAATATCACTTTTTCTATTTTGTTCCAAGTTTAGGCTCTTCCTTTGCTAAAATGCAAATTTTGTTGCAAAGTTTACAGCATGTCTCTTGAGGAGTAGCAAACGTTTTGGCATCCATGGAAACTAAAGAATCTTTTGAAAGCTATGACTATTCTTGTTGGGAAACACTATAGACACCAGACAAACACATACACACACACACACACGCACACACACACACACACATTTTCATAGCTCAAAAACACTTAACATGTGCCTCATACTGTTTTCGAACATGTATAGATCACAGGTTAATAACCAGACCAAGAACTACACATCAACGTGCTACTTTTCTGCTAGTAAGAATCTTAACATTATTTCTCTATCTTACTTTGATACATACATCTGATCATAATTTATGTCACTAAAATGTAAAAAAGTTAAGGGAAGAAGTGGAAAATCAGAGATGTGTCTGTGAAGATGCCACTACAACTTTGAATGTGCTGGCTGGCAAATCAGATGTTCTGAAGCTTAGCAAATTTAATCATTTTCCAGCTTTTCCTAATGTTCCTGATAACTAAGAATATATCATGAATATTCCTATCATTTCAATAATCTCTTCTATTCATATAACACATTTTTTTCAGAGGTGCATTCAGAAGGGGGCCTAAAACATGAAGAGGATGGCTTCTTATTAGTATATGTCCTCAGGTTAAGGATAATTGTGCTTACTGTTGACTGAGCCATGGCACATCAGCCTAAGGAAAAAAAAATCTACCACTGATTTAATGATATACTCTGTCTCTCTCTTGATTAAACTGCTATTTTAGAATTTTCAAGTCAGTTCACTCAAGAAAGATTCATTATTTTTGATGGAATCAAGTAATTTTAAATTGCAATACATCAAAACTTTTTGTAAAGTAGCTAAATATTCAAAATGGGAATTTTCAATGATATTTTGAGTGGTTTGTATTTCATAAACTGACATCACATTAGTCTCATTTAGTGGGAAAGAACCTAACACTATCAATCGGATTTTGTACCAGTTTAATGTGGATCAAGCAGTGACTCCATGAAAAAGGCATGTAAATACATGTAATAATGTGCAGTCTGCAATCACATTCTGCCTAAGTCTAGACGTCAGCTCACTGACCAGAAATTTTTGCCTTCTCTGTTCCTCAGTTTTCATCAATGAAATGCAGGCAGTGCTCTAATACCATCACAGGATATACTTCTTAGTGCTATTTTGTGGGTTAAACGAGTGTATGCATTTATTCAGTTACATAGGTACCATGCTAAGCACTATTCTTTTTTGAAATTGAATTCTCTATTGGCACACCACAAAAGCACACACACACATGTTGCACAAACATACATAACATGTGGCTCATATTGTTTTTGAACATCTATAGATTGCAGGTTAATTACCAGACCAAGAAGAATTACACATCTCACAATCACACTTAACATTGGAAATTTGTACCAGAATAGGAAATAACAATTCTCATTTTTACCCATATTCTTACCCACCCTACATCTCCCCACCCCTATATACATATGCTTTCTTTTTCTTTCTTTAAATCATGTATATTCTTTCCCATCATTACTTTACCCTACCCTTCTTAATACACCATTAAGCACTACATAAATTTTAGCTACTGTTATTGACTTTGATTTAATTTTAGCTTCTCTAAATACAACCATTTTAGGTTAGAGATATTCTTCCTTTATAATTGCTGTGGAAGTTATTTGTCCAGTTTGATCTAAGTTTAGAGGAGACCATCATTCTTATACCCATAAATCTTAATACTGATGGGCTGTCGCTTTATGACTGAGAAGCTGTTTATTTTGAAAGACTATAAATATATAATACTAGAATATGCATTTCTTTTGTCCCATCTATAACAGCTAATCTTAATTATCAACCAGGGTGAATTAAGTGGCACACACTGCTGCATTTCTCTATGCCCATATCCAGAGAATAATTGGCATGTAGGCCAGCAAACTTAGCAGGGGAAGATCCAGCCAGACTGAGGATGATGTCATCCACAAGGTACAAGGAGTAGAATCTGTTTGGAAGAAAAAGGGAGAAAACAGGGAAGGTGGCCTACAATTTTATGAAGACCCACCTTGCACGAGTGGGGACATCTTTCAGCTTTGTGGATATCCGGTGCCAGCTTCCACAGCCTCACAGACTAAAATGAACTCCACTCCACTCCTCTAGAGGGCTTCGGTCTGGGACTGAGACTGGTCACACCTCCTTCACCCTGCCTGCCCTGCAACTCCCAGTTTCATGGACTCAGTAATCACTGGAACCTCTGTACTTTGAGGTATAAACAGCCATGAGGACTAGCTGCCTCTGATCCTGTCAGCCTACATTCCCTTACATCATTTTTATATGTGAATATATTTCTATCCCTCTGTTCCTGTAAAAAATTCAAACCAACAAGCCTCTGTTCTGTTTAAGGTCTATTATCATTATTATCAACTATACATTAAAATAAATAAAATTTTACTAACAGGTGTATTTTAAATGCTTCCTTAGATGATATAATTAATCATTTTACTTTATATTCAAACTGTCAACATTTGTGGAGCTTTTATAATTTCTCCCAACTTGAGATCCAATTTCTGATATTTTCCCTCATGCTTGGTTAGTTTCTTGTTCTCAGATAACTGATAAGTTTGACATGTCCTACTTAAAATTATGCAGGGATTTCAATATTTTTTCTAATATGTAATATAATGCTAAAATATAAAAATGCCATGTCAATCTCTTTCCACAAATAGTGTTCTCTCTGTAGAAAAGAATTCCCTTTAATGTTTTGAGATACAGTTACTCCAGAAATCCTAACAGTACACTAATGTTGAGGAGACAAGTTGTTAAAAAGATACCCACTAGATAAGGCCCAGTGACTCTACTTTTCAGCATTAGTGAGTTGGTGGTGTCCCCCACATATGGAATTTCCTTAAGCAAAATCAGTAGAAACTAAACTTTTCAGCACTCACATCAGATTGTACAGCACTGCCTACACACGAAAAATAAACCTGTTAATTAAAAGTTAGGAGAATAGTATAGTTTCTCTATAACAAATGATACTTCTCAAAGCATCTTGTTACTTTTGGTATAAAAAAATGCCTCTGCATTTTTTCTGACTCTTTATTTTCTTTAGATAAAATGAAGTACACACACACCTACACACATACACAATCGTTAATTTTGGCATTAAAATTGAAATAGAATCCTTACATAAAATGTTTAAAATACAATTCCATAACTAATTTATTGTACAAACATAGTACATTTTAATAAACAGTAACATGCTATTAAGTGCCTAAAGATAAGTGTTATTATGAGGTTGATCAAAATATGCAAAGTGAATAATAGCAGAAAAAGTAGTTTAGCAAATTTAAGCTCAATTATGCTTTCTTTCTCACTTTTATTTTATTGTATTATTGTCATTTGCCTTCATTATAGCTGACAAGGAATGACACTAAATTTGAATTGTTATATGTCTATCAATTTTGCAGTGTTTGCATTTACAAAATCTTACATACTGAAACCAACAACAGAAAAGCTTCATTTTAGCAAACTATACTTAACAAATGAGTACTACAAACATGAATTCACCCAAGAATATATTTTTGCATTCTGGTTTTGGAAATTTTTGCTCTTTGGTCACAGTGAAGTATGCTGAATATACTCATGTTCATACTGAAATAACTCACATTCAAAATCTGCTCAAGTGACATTTTGAATAATATTTAAAATTATTCAAGAAAGTTAATATGTCATTTGAATAAAAGCAACATAGGGAAAGTAAATGTTTGCTTTGCATTTTAAAACTAACAATACAAAGTTGTCAAATGTCAATGCAGTTATTTTAAAAAGCAAAACATGGTTTTTGCTTGGTAACCTATCCTTACTTTAGTCACTTGCTTTATAATCTCTTGGCATATTGTTTGCATTATGACTTGTAAGCCAACCATAAAATTAGTTAAATTTCAACTAGGTATTTACAATTTAGAGGATTTAAAAGGATGCACAGATTTTTGTGCCTGTGGAAATACGTTGTGATTGATAAAATATTTTCAGTTTTCTCTTAATTTTCATGTGCACAGGTTGCACCATCTCTGGGATATTAGTTGCAGACTGGCTATCATTTGAGTGAATATTTTAAATAGGTAAACCAAGGATTACAATCCCAGGCAGGTGAAGTGGGTGAATAGTGATTGCTGCAGGGAAGCGGGGGGGGGGGGAAGGATTCAGGGGGTGGCCTGGATCTACTTAAAGGAAGCATCAGCAACACAGTTCAGGACAATATCTGAGTGAAAATGGAAATGAAACATTAGTCCAGTTTACTGGCATCTTTGAGTTTTGAGGAGAACGTAGCCACTCTCATTTATATGAGGTCAGTTTTTAGATGTTGTCAACCACTACATTCTTAAAGTGTGCACGAACTAAAACAAATGTAAGTATAGGATAGATTTGTCTATTGAGTTGTTGTGTGAACTTCATTGAAAACATAACTGAGCAGCAATTTGCAGACTTCACAGCAAGGGTTTATGGTCTGTAAAGTATATTTTCAAATTAAAGTCATGGTGAGGCAAAAGCCAGGTACACACTATTGATCAGGGTAACAGAGTAAATGTAAATAAAAAGTTACATGAACATTAACTATGATTCCAACAAACATGATGCCAACCTTTCCTGTGCACAGTCTCTTAATGAAGGTGACCAGAATCTGGCTCTAGAATAAGATCAAACTGAGCTTCAGAATATGGAGACCTTAAAAGAACAGGGGTTTTTCGAAACAAATATTAGCATTGACTAATCTTAGAATATTCATGATAGTGTATTAGATACACTGGGAAGGAGGGATTAGCAATTATTTAATATCATTTATCATGTAATTTATTTTAGGTCTCTGTGTATCATCATCTTATATGTACCATCTCTGTGTATCATCTCTGTGTACCATCTTATCATATATAACTTTGCTTTCCGAAAATTTTACTGAAATATTGAAACTAGTTTAAAACTTTTTCTAAATAATTTGCATGTTATAAGAAATTTGACTTGTTAAAATATTTGTAGAAAACTGTTTACAGTCACTTGAAAGCTTAAGCTATGTTTACTTTAAAGTTGAATTTACTCATAAACAATGGGGATAATTACTTCACTGGAACTTCTCTGATCCAGCTTTAATTAATTCAACCTGTATAAAGATACTGTGTTTCTTTAAATATTAGGAGTACAGCTAATACTTCTACTTCTAATAAGTATTAACAAAATATAGTAGTACTAAAATAATTTTATACTGGAATACATGCACCTTTCATTTGGTAGCATTGTAATAATGTGGCTTGTCCTATCCAGTTGATAACATGTTTAAAGCAAACACGGGGCTGGCATTTCTAATGGAGGTAAGATGTGAAGATGATGGTGATAAGATGTGAGACACTGAAATATCTAGTTGTTGACCCTCAAACCTGTTTAGTTCTGACAAGTTGTAAAATGAGTACTAAATGATGAAGAGTGAATTCCTAATGATTTCTCCTTTTCCTCCTCCTCTTCTCCTACTACTTTCTCTTCTTCCTCTTCCCCTTTTCCTCTCCTTCTCTTCTTTCCCCTTTTTCTTCCTCATCTATGTTATTCTTCCTTCCTTCCCTCTGAAGCAGCCCTTCAAAATCTTTCACCCCAGGACCAGAGATTTAGCTCAGTGGTTCTAGTGCCTGACTCACAAGCTCAAGGTCCTGAGTTGGATCCCGGTAACCACATACAGTGCTGCCGTGGTGACTCACGCCCACCAACAATCAATACCACATACCACAGTGCTGGGTGTGGTGGCTCATGTCTGTTATCCCAGCACTTGGGAGGCAGAGGCAAGAGGATTGCTGAGTTCGAGGCTTGCTGGGGCTACATAGTGAGCTCAGGGCCAGCCTGAACTACAAAGCGAGGCCCTGTCTCAAAAAAAAAAAAAAAAAAAATCTTTCACCCCAGCCAGGACTGTACCTCAGTGGTACCAAGCCTGACTCACAAGTGCAAGGTCCTGAGTTCAATCTCCTGAACCCCCCCCCAAAAAAAAACTTTCATCCTATTCCTAACAAAATGGTTTAAAACCAGGAAATATTTCTAAGCAAAATATGATAGCATCTTACATTTGCCTTTTTACTATAAGTATGATTTTCAACAAGGTACATATTGTCCCATAAAAAAGGAAACAATCATTTGAAATATTTGTAATAAGCAACACTATTCATTTACTTCAGCAAAATCCCTGGCTTGTAATACATGTATGAAATACAATAACTATTAAAAGTATCACCATTATTAATTCACTATTGTTGTGATACTCTTAGTAAAATCCAAACTAATTGGAACTTTCAACAGTTGCTAGATTTTTCAAAAGCAGACTGAGTTTTAGGAATAGCAAATGATTCTTTCATGTTTTCACCCAGTCATGCATATCTCAGAGTTGTTTTCATACATATACTGATGGGGGAACCTATGTTTTGTAACTGATGAGATGAAGTTAAGATAGTTTTCCCTCCTGGGTTGTGGTGCACTAGTGATAACACCTTTATTAATAATGAGAAATTATGCCTACCAAACACTTATATAATATCAAATATGCATTTTGTAAACAAGTGTATTAGATATAGTTTTAAGCTAACAGAGGATTTTTTCTGTAGTAGGGTTAGTTTGAACTCAGGACTCTGAGCTTGCCGGGCAAGTGCTGTGCTGCTGAACTAAATCCCTGGGACAACAAAGGAAACTTTATCTCCTTTGTATATAACTGTATAAGACTGACTTTGAGGCTTTTATTCACACAATTACACAAAAAATATAACACGAACATGCAGGAAACCATATGTGATTTTTGGAAATACTTTAACGCATCCTCAAGATTCATGAATTCACTTACGTTCATGACTCATGAGATGAGAAGCTGCAGCACAACAGAATCTATGAGTGATTCGGCTTCGTGAATCATGCACACTGCAGATCCCTCGATGTCCCTTTCTCTTTGCTGCCGTGCGAGGCTGGCTCCAGTGTGATTTACCTGCAGAGTGTGGGAGCAGCAGCAGGCTGTGCACAATGCTCTGGACTTCTACAGAGGCTGCTGGGGATCCATTCCTTAATTTGCATCAGCATATCTGTCTTTCACATAGTTGTCACTCTGTGTGTGTGTGTGTGTGTGTGTGTGTGTGTGTGTGTCACCAGGGATGGAACTTTGGCCCTTTTGCTTCCCAGGTAGGCAAAGTACCACATAAGCTAAATTCCTGGCCCTAATGGTTGTTAAACTCTAACTTCCGTTCGCCCCATTTAGGTGGGGCAGGGTTCACAATGGCCTTTACCAAGCTTGCTCTCCCCTCCCAGGAGCCCAGCAGACTGCTCAGAGAAGCCCCTTCCATTGAGTCAGTCAGAGCACATTAAAACATTGGTATTGCTCAAAAAGCAAAGGACTTTATGGTTTAATAAACACTTTCAAATGTACATGTGAGTTTAATAAGGTTCTATTCAATTAATATTAGAATAACTTTAAACTGTTACCATGACTTATCCAATGATCACGGGGGGGAAATGCAATTTAACAGACTGAAGCTAGTGTCCTGTAGGAAACCTGAAGGAACTATAGTTAGGAGGATCAGAAGTTCTACTTTTTGGAACAAAGGGTGTAAGTGATAATGATGGAATTATTGAGGGAATGTAAAGAACACAATTCTTTCTTCCAATAGGACATAGAAGACACTGTGGACTAACCACTGCATCGGTCTATCCATCTATCTGTTTGTCTGTCCATCTATTTATGCAGATTAACACTATGCAGATACTACTCACAGATCCCAGAAAAGTAATGCTAACACTGCCGTGGAGTGGTACCACGTTGGGTGCTGCTGTTCAATTTCTTACCCTTTCTCAACAAATTCTTTCCAAATAAAAGAATTTCTATAAAAATGTCAATATTTCTCCATATTATAACATAGCCAAATTGCTAAGTTTCTGGATGATCATTCTTCATTGCTTTGTGCATCTCAATCCAAGTAAGTTACACAATTATTAGGCAGATAACAGCAAGTGGGACTTTAGAAAAAGAATGTGAATGTCTGAGAAAATAATAAATTCTATTAATGAAAACTAGATATTCCATAATCCATTAAAAACAATGAAATAGTGCCGGGCATGGTGGCTCATGCCTGTAATCCCAGTACTCGGGAGGCAGAGACAGGAGGATTGCTGAGTTCGAGGCTTGCCTGGACTACATAGTGAGCTCAGAGCCAGCCTGAACTACAAAGCGAGACCCTGTTTCAAAAAAAAAAAAAAAAGATGAAATAAAATTACCTTTTTGGAAAGGAAAAAGATCTTCCTACCATTGAAATAAATTTTATTCACATATGCAAAGACTACATCACAAAAAGGTCACCTGATATTGTGCTACTCATAGAAATATGACTTCAAAAAGTGATTGCTTGGCTTTCATCTGTTCTGCGGTTGGGGAAATGATCCTGGAGAGAATAAAATAGTTTTCTGAATTTGAATCCAGATTTTTGGTAACTCATCAGACCCCCTGCGAGCTTTTCCATTCCTCGCTCCACTGACTGCTGACTGTAGGCGAGTGGTCACCCATGAGCTGACTGTGATGTTCTCACTGCACTCAAGCATTGCTGTCAATTTCTACCCAGCCCCGCATGATTTTCTGCCACAAAGAAATGAAAAATTAAATGACTGGCATTCAAAGGAAATCATACTTCTGAAAAAATTAATCAGTTTTGAGTCTCAAACTAACTCAATGGTAATCAAGGCTGATTGCAGTCAAATTCTAAAAAGTAAATTATTAAGTATTTTTCTTTCGACAGTATGAAACTCCATGGTCTAAATGACTGTTCTAAATCATTGAGTTTTTTTTTTTAAATTCACAGATATTCTTAAATCTAAAAAAATGGAAATTCAGAACTGAAATCCCTCAAAATCCATTTCCCTTTAATCACGTATTATCGGATTACTGAAAAAGGATTAGGGCATGTATTTACAGTATAAAAATGTTTAAATATTCACAATGTTGTGTGGTAATGAAATACTTTTTGTACTTGCTAACACAAAAATAACTATTCTTACATTAACTTATTAAAGTATTACCTTCAATAAGGGTGTTTAAGATGTAAATCTCCACATTTTACAAGTATTCCCACTAAGAGAACAACTGACCTAATCTGACAGGTTGCCAGGATTATGTGCTGGATTATTTGGCTCATTCACTACAGTTCAGGGCAAGGAAGCAGAAGTAAGAAAATAACCTCTCCAAGTTTAACCCAGGACAACAATTTGCAGAACCCCCAAAAAATGTTTTGAATATATGTGAGTAGAAACAAATATAAGTAAAACCAATATTAAGCATTAGGACAGGTAGACAGTATATCTGATTGATAATTTAATTGTAAGGAGGTGCTGGGGAGCCAGCAGTCACAACTGGATCTAGAGATCACCCAAAAGGAACCAAATCATTCCTCAAAACTCGTTTTCTGTAAAGGTGACATTGTCACTGCTGTATGGTTTATTAAATGAAAGATGCAAGTAGACAGGTATGCATAAACTGAAGCAAATCATATTAACACATGTATGTATTAGAAGCAGAGAATTTTGATTTTTTATTTAATTCCATGTAAACTTTTGAAGAATACCACTGGTGACAGGGAAGTCAAAGTTTCTGTCCCTGGGGAAACTTCTTAAACTTATAGCTCTTCCAATGAGACTAAGGTTGATTTTCTTCCTTCTGCTCACATGTATCAGGCAGCTCCTGACTGGGACTTGCAATGGATTTCTCTGGGAGTGCAGGTACCACTTTTCTGCTCTCAGAACTGTTTTCCCCTTAGATCAAATTATATGGCTAGCCGGGCACAGTGGCTCATTCCTGTAATCCCAGCACTCGGGAGGCAGAGACAGGAGGATTGCTGAGTTCGAGGCTTGCCTGGGCTACATAGTAAGCTCAGAACCAGCCTGAACTACAAAGCGAGACCCTGTCTCAAAAAAAAAAAAAAGTTGAAGCCAGGCATGGTGGCTCACTCCTGTGATTCCAGCACTCAGAAGGCAGAGGCAGGAGGATTGCTGAGTTTGAGGCTTGCCTGGGCTACACAGTGACCTCAGGGCCAGCCTGAACTACAAAGCAAGACCCTGTCTCAAAAAAAATATATGTACGGATATATATATATATATATATATATATATATATATATATATATATAT
>PVIC010056513.1:0-10918 GCA_004025085.1 Thryonomys swinderianus
GTCCCCAGTGAAAGCAGCCTGAGCCTCAACAAGCACGACGTGTTATCACAGTGTTTGGCTTAATGCGGTGGTTTCTCACTGTATTTATTGCAGGCTCATATTGGCAACCTGTTGACATCAAAGTTCTTCAGTTACAAGGACTTTGATACCTTGCTGTACACCTGCGCAGCAGAGTTTGACTTCATGGAGAAGGAGGTAAGAGTGACTTCTTCTCTGGCCCAAGGTTCTGGTCCATTCGCTATGCACACAGTGTGGCCTGTTGTTTTGGATTCCTTGTGTCCTGCATCCCAGCCAAGAGGAAAGAGAAGGTCTGGCAGCTTTGAGATATTCCCATTTACGTTAGTGCAGTGCCTTGAAATACACAGCCTCTTCTCATTTGGGTAATTTGAAAAACCATGTGTTCAGGCCAGACACCATTTTGGGATATGCAAACACAGAAGCTTTTCTCTTTAGGGGCGGTGTTTGTTCAGCCCAGCACACAAGCCCTACATTCCCTCTCATTTTCTGTTTTTAAAAATAATCTCACTGCTTAAATATCATCGAGCACAAGTTTTAAATTGCAACCATCCCTCTCTTTCTAATTGTGATTTTACACAACCAACAGACCTGTGGAGACACAGTGAGATATGCCAGAAGAATGCTTTGGTATCTTAGAGAAAATAGGGTTTCATGGTGCTTTATAAGCTGCTGTGGTTCTGCAGACATGCATGTTTCAACTTTTAAAGCCATCCATGTGTCGTGGATTCACAATTGTGCTGTGCTCCAATGAGGCATGTAGAGGTTAAGTGGCTCACGGCCCTCTGTTGCCACTTCTCTCCTCAGCACCTGCTGTGTTCACTCTGTGGGCCATTGGGAGTGGCAGGTGTTCCACAGTGTCATGCTTGTCTCAGTGGCTGTGAGTCCTTTCTCACTGTGTTTAGGGTTTTGACGTACAGTGCCTGATGATAAAAGTCATGCCCGTTGAAAGACTCAGACAAAGAGTCTCCCTTAGACATTGAAATGCATGTTTAAAAGCAGTCGGGACTCCGTGAAGGGAGTGGTGGTAGTAGCAGCAGAAAGGGAGAGGAAACATCGGTGAAAGGTGCAGATGTGTGGAAGTCCGTTGGCATCAGTGAGGACGTCATGTGTGCCAGCGTGGAAGACAGTGTTCCGGAGGCTCATCTGACCCCTGCTGCCTGGGGGCAACCACAGAGCTCTTCCCAGCAGCCAGGCGCAGGGCTCCAGATGTCTGCCTGCAGGGACCACACTGTTGAAAGAGCTCAGTGCAGGGAGCGCATCCCACCTGGGCTAAGGGACAGGCGTCCTGTGACAGCCCTGTGAGGACACCTGCTGATGGGGACAGAGGCGTGAGGTGTTCACGGGAGGGGCGCGGTAGCGCGATCTTATCTGCCTGCAGTTGACGCATGTGCAGTGTAAGAGCAAAACTTCATGGGTTTCGGCTGAGCATCAAGGAGACAGGACTGCAACAGGACTTTGTCATTAAAATATTATCATTCACTAACGAGAATATAAAAATGTTTTCATTCAGTTATGAACTTTTGTCTTTATTTTGTCTCTAGTGATGTGTGTGTGATGGCTTGGGATTTTTACACCCCTGGAAATGTCCAGGGAAACCGATCCATCTGACACTCTACTCAGCTCTGATGGGTGGGAAGTCGGGTGTAGACCAGCAGCAGCGGAAAGTGGGGAGATCACTCTCGGGGCACCTGCCACGCTCACAAGGGTCTGGGAACTACATTTTTGGTATTTTCTGCTTAATACTTGGTGAAGTGTGTTAATGGAAATACACATTCATTTTTATGGTGAGAGAGAGAGTAGATAAACAGGGCCCCTGATACCTGAATATTTCATTTTTCTCCACTGATGTTTTAGAAATTCACCTGTTTGACGATTTGAAATGAAACTGTATGTCGTTAAATAATGTTTCCCTCTAAACAAAGTGTCTTTCTGAATTTCAGACCCCCATGAGGTATACAAAGACGCTGTTGCTTCCTGTTGTTATTATAGTATTTATTGCAATTGTCAGAAAGGTATGTCTGTCACTTAAGAGCTCTTTTTAATAAAACATTTTCTTGTTTTTATATAGCAGTCACATATACTTACTGACACAATAGTTTGTTGAAGTGTTTCATGCTGATGTATTGAAATGTATTCTTTTTTATCTTTTGATGACTATTCACAAACCTTAGACAATTCTGCCATCTTCTAGCATAAATAGATAAAGGAAGAGGATGAATGGAATTTGGGTAGCTGTGATTTTTTTTTTTTTTTTCCTTTTTGAAACAGGGTCTCGCTTTGTAGTTCAGGCTGGCCCTGAGCTCACTATGTGGCCTAGGCAAGCCTCAAACTCAGCAATCCTCCTGTCTCTGCCTCCCGAGTGCTGGGATGACAGGCATGAGCCACCACTCCCGACACTGTGGTATGTGGTATTGATGGCTGGTGTGGGCATGAGTCTCCACGCCAAGCATTGTATGTGGTTACCGGGGATTGAACTCAGGACCTTGTGCTTGCGAGGCAGACACTGGAACCACTGAGCTAATCATCCGGCCCATGGGTAGCTGTGATTTTTGAAAGTCAATCAGAGACTTAGATGCAACTTGTTTTTTACTTATTTATTGCTGACTTGTTTTTAACTGTTATGTAATAGTTCCCTAAAAATGTAATATATCCATTCCTAAATGTTCAGGGTCCAGTAACTCCTAAATTGTGTTTATTATTAGTGACAAAGAGAAAAGATAAGTTAATAATATGTACAGACAGCATGCGTAGTTCCCCAAATTGGCTTTGACAGTGAAATTCTAAGTCTGGATGTCAGTCAGGCTAGAGAGGCAGTGTTCAGGGAGCAAAAGCAAATGTGACCTTCTGGAGTTTTTTCGTTTTGTTTTGTTTTTTAAAAACTGTGGACTCGTCAGCTACAGGTGTCTCAAGTAAATGGCTTAAGCTTACTCCGTGACAGGAAGAGAGCAGAAGCCTGGCCACTCTGGCTAGCGGACAGTGTGGTTTGCAGCACTCACGTCCTGTGTCTGGCATGTGCTCGGTACTGGGCACTGTCCACACGACGCATCTGTCTGGTACGCTGTCCTGCCCAGAAACAGTCTCACATGCACGTGGCTGCTGCTTACCGGTAGCCCTGGGGGGACACAGACTGTCACCCCATTTGTCGGCTGCAGTTTGTCAGGGTGGCAGTGTAGGCGCCATGGGCACTGTGTGGCCTGCAGCTCTGGCATGGCAGCGCTTTTCAGCCCCAAGGAGTCACTGTTCAGTTCCCAGGGATGCCAGGCTCTGTGCCCATGGGCACTTCTGTGCCCCAGGGAGACTGTGCACCTAGCACATCCTCAAAAATGACTGGACAGCAGCCTCGATGAAAACATGGTGGACACTGTTAAATCAGGAAGCTCTGCTGTTCTGTTAGTGAAGAAAAGATTCAAAGAGAAAGAAGAGAATTATTTTGAAATATTTAAAATCCTGTCATTGGAAAATTAAACTGTTCGTTCTGGCTGCCTACAGTCAAGACCCATGGCTAACTAGGAAGCTGCAGATTCGGGCAGGAGCTGCCGGGTCTCTTCTCAGGGAGCCTGGGTCAGAACCGGCCGGCAGAGCTCCAGAAGCCTGCGCCGGGCAGGGCTGCGGGGCTGGGCCCCGTCACCACGGAGGGCGAAGGCACAGCGGTGCCGTGTGTGCTGCTGCGTGTGACCGCGTCTCAGGTTAGGCTACGATCATTGTTAGAAGCTCCAGTGTTCTCTCAGGTCTCATTTTTAACACAGCTTTTAAAATTTAGAAGCATTTTGGCTAAAGTTGTCTTTTCTTCAAACGGCATTTCTAAACTGTTTCTAAATTTCTCCACAGATTATTAGTGATATGTGGAATGTCCTAATCAAACAGCAGGCGCAGATAAGGTAAATAAGCTCCTACGCTCTCTCCTGCGTCCTGTGTAGCCTGTGTGACGCAGCGTGAGGTGATGTCCTTCCCCGCTTGAGAGCTGAGATCTGTGCGGTGTCCCGGCCCCTTCTCTTCCCACCGGGCAGATCGCAGAAGGTCACCGCCCCGGGCTCCTGAAGGGCGAGGGCTTTGGGGTGTGCTCTAGAAGCACTCCCAACGGGCACACGCGTGCCAGCGTGATCATGTGTCGCTGTGGGAAGCCTACCGTCTCCAGCGTGGCAGAGAATTGCTGTCCAGTCAGGGCGGTCGCCTCTGTGGAGAAGCTGCCGGCACTGTGGGCTGGGCCAGCCGCACTGCTGCTCAGACGCGGAGACTCAGGCGTTTGCTGTGCACAGGCGCGGTCTGCGGGGAGTGAAGCTGTGACTCTGGGGCTTTGGCAGTGGAGGGCTAAGTGACAGAGACTGTGGCTCTTTCAGTCTTTGTGCGTTTTTCTGGAAAAGGTAGGAATTAGTGGCACGGAGTGTGCCTGTTTTCTCTTACGACTCGAGTCCACCCAGGCGACATGCTCCTCTCCCGCTCTGCCAGCATAATGATTCATAATTTCACGCTGTCCACAGCATCTGTCCTCTCATTTGGAAATAGTTTGCTGTAGCTGTGCCTTGCTTGGAACGGAAGTACTGGATTGCTGGATAGGGAAAGAAGAGCTCTTGCTCTGTGTACCAGGAGCCAAGATCTCTCTTCATCTGAGGTGAGATTACTTTAGAAGAGACAAAGCCAGAGTTACTGTAAGCATCCAGCTCCGGGAGAGCAGGATGGGCCTTTCCACGTGAGCAAAGCTGCTCCTTCAAGGAAAACTGCCGTAGAAAGAGCTGTAGGGAACAGTGGAGCTTTGTGGAGTTTCCAGTTGGCGCAGGCTTAGCCAGTGCTCTGTTGGGAAGGGGCGGGCCGTGCTGACCTTCCGTTTTTCCTAAGCCCCCAAGTCTGGAAGAGGTGAGGGCTGAGGCGCAGTTTAGTCACCAGGTGTGAGTGCCGGAGCCCCTTCGTCGGGGCCTTAGGAGGTGGAGTAGGGGGAGGCAGCGTCGCTGACGGAGTCTCAGATGGAGCCAGGGAGAGCACAGCCCGCGGGGCCTGGGTCGTGGGCTCGTCTCAGTGGCTGCAGCAGCACATTCACAGCAGGGTGCTCAGCAAACAGCGGTGATTTATACTCGGCACGGAGAGAACGAGGCAGGGACTCTTCGCCTCCTTTTCTTGCCTCACAGATGCCCTGAATCTGCTAGTGAGTCCACATTTGGAGGCCAGAGGCTCAGATGTGTACTCCGGAGGTTAGGAGATCCCTGATACCTTTCCTTGCTTGTCCGTTTGAGTTCTGTGTGCCGGGGATCCTTCGTCACTGCTGCAGTGTCCTGACCTGGGCTCTCCCTCCACCGGAGAGTTGTTTGCGTGGCCACCTGGGTCCCCCTCCAGGGCTCTGCTTGCTCCCCAGGGAGTGACCCCAGCTGTCTGGCCACACTCGGCACCTCCCTTCTCCAGTGCTCGGCCCTGGGCTCTTGGCTGTACCCTGACCTTGTAGAGTCTGCCACCGTTGCCTTGATCGCACCCGACGTGGACCACGTCCATCTGGGTCCACGTGTCCATCGCCTCCCTGGACTCTGGGTCCCTGCTCTTCCTGCCTCTACCCTGGCTGCCCGTCTGCCGTCTGTCCAGCAGTGGGGCCAGGCTTTCCAAGAGCAGGTGGAGCGAGTCTGTATCGCAGAGTAACTGGAGCCCCGGCCTGGTCTCCTGCGTGCTGCACCCTCTCCTCCTTCCCCTCACTGCCCCCATCATGCTTTGCGCGCTGTCCCGTGGAACCTCCCCACCACGGGACTGTGGCGCCCTCTCTCTGCCTGCGGTGCGGCTCCTTGTGGGTTCACCAGGCCCCTCAGCATCGCCCTGTCTCCTGCCCTCAGCCGCACCGGTTGCGTGTGACACCTTATGTGCTTTGTGTTGTCTCCTGGTGTCTCACTGTGAGCTCTGCTCACTGTTCTCCTCTGACTCCAGTAGAACTGAGCGCTGGGTGGACAGTAGATGAGGGACAAACAGGAGGACAGGTGGATCTGCACCCCAGACTCTGAAGGGTTTGAGTGAGTGGAGGGAGGCAGCTGAGGAGCGAGCTTCGCTTTCGGGCACATAAGCCAGAGCAGTGGTGCTTGCAGCGAGAGCACTGGGCATCGGGCAGAGGCCTTGCGGGCACTGTGCAGGCCAGCTGGTCGTGACCAGAGGATGAGGAGGGAAGTGGGTGCAGGAGCGCGGTGGGTGGCGTGTGTCGAGGTGCCATTTCGGACTGTGCGGGAAGACAGGGGCGCGGGGTTCTGCGTGAGGAAGCGCGTGAGCGGCCTGGGGCCCGCAGCCATGCTCACTGTGTGCGAGGGCAGTGAGGCAGGAGGGCTGTGCCGTGGCCGCTGCGTCCATGACGGTGCTGAAGGGAGCCTCCGTGGCCTCTCCACCATAGCCATGGCACGTGGGCTGAGGGCCCAGCCCGGAGCAGTGGGACTAGGGGCCCCTGGGTTCTTTTCTCCTCCTCGCTTGCCCAGAACGTCGACCGCGAGGGTCTGCACCCCGCAGCATCCCGTTGTCGCTTAGTCACTGGCGAAGCAGACACACTGCAACGTTGTTTAAGATAAGCTTTCTTCGTGGCTGTAGCACTGGCCTTGATATATAACTTTTAGTTATTTCCATTTACATATATATGACCTGGAGGGATACTATAGCCATTGTAAAAGTCATGGGCACAAGATAAAATGCAGATAAATGAAGTAAATGCTCAATAATGATTTAATAGCAGTGTTTTTTTCCATTTCAGAAAACACCAGTTTGATCACGGAGAGGTAAAGACTTAACGTTACTAACGCTTTGCTTGCCTTAGTGGCTCCCCAGCCCCCTCTGTGATCCCGCAGGCCATTGTCTTTAATCAGCTTCACAAAGCCTCGTCTGTGTGTGTGGGGTGACACAGGCTCCTGGCCCTGGGCTTTGAGGCAGTGAAGTGGGGTCTCAGGTCTGCTGGGAGAGTCCTGCGGTCTGAGCCTGTGGAGTCGCTGCTTTCCTCTCCTCCCTCGCCTGTGGCTCGGCGATGTGACCAATGCTGCCAGCTCCTGGATGCCCAGCCCCTCTCCTGCCAGTGCAGGGGCACGGAGGTCTCGAGGCAGCAGTCATGTCTCTTCCTCCTTCTGCCTTGGTCTGACCGAGCACTGAGGTTGGTTTCGAAGTGTGGGCCTTACCCACTGCAGGCCTGGCTCAGTGGAACCCTAGAAATCTCACCTTCATTCCTTCATTACAGCCTTCGTTAAATGGTGCAGCTTGAAATTCAGTCTTAGGAACTGTTTTAGAAATTTCAGAAATCAAAGTAATGTTAACTTTTATGCTAAGAAAAATTACCCTTTTCTGCACATTCCCCAGTTTCATTATATACTCTTAACCTTCGCGAAGAGTGGTGATACATAATATTCCCTTCCTCTTTCTTCCAGCTGGTTTATCATGCCTTGCAACTGCTGGCATACACAGCCCTGGGCATTCTGATCATGAGGCTGAAGCTCTTCCTGACACCTCACATGTGTGTGATGGCCTCCTTGATCTGCTCACGACAGGTGACATGGCCATGGTGGCGGGATCTCAGCCACTGTGCAGATTCCCAAGTTCTGAACCCCGAGTGGCCCTGAAGGGCAGCTCAACCACTCAGGGTCTGAGAGACCGTTTCAAGTTCTTCATGGTTGTGTACTCGCCTTTCTGAAGGGAAAGGTTCATGCCTGGTCATTGTCTGTGCAGCCTTGAGAACAGCCCTGGGCACGCAGCGAACTGAGTTAGTGCAGCTGATCAGAAGCAGCCACCACAAGTGCTGGCAGAAAGCAGAGCTCCATTGTAAAAATAATTTTTCTTGACATTCACATCACAAGGGATCCCAACAACTGATTGCAAGTTTTAAGTACTCGTAAATTACATCATTTTTAGTATCAGGCTTAAATTCCGTTTCATGTACTGAGCATACATTTGCATGTATACCCCTGGTTTCCTCTTTGGACCAGACAGTTGACTGTGCTGCCCAGTGGCTGCTGGTTTCCTGCGTCCTTGCTCTGTGCTTCCTCAGCCCGTTTTCTGCTGACCAGCCCACCAGTCACCGTGCAGAACAGTTCCTGTCGTAAGTGTCGGGGCCCCTTGGGGGGCGAGAACGGCAGCTGGAAAATGACAAAGCCCAAGTGCGTCTGCGCCTCAAGGGGCTGGAGGTGCAGCCCTGCAGACACGAGGGGATGACAGCCAGGGCAGAGCAGCTCAGGCAGCCTGGCGCTGGGTGCGGCTGTGCAGGGACCGCCCCACAGGCTGGGGCTGCGCGGGGAGCCCTGTGCCCACGCCACCCAAGCTCTCGACAGGGTGGCCGGTTGTCCTCAGTCCCATTCTGCAGCAGGACAGGCCAGAGGCCAGGGCCGGTTCCCAGGGATGAGTCTGTGCTGTGCACCTGGATTCTTCTTGCTCTCACTATTTCACACTCCTCTGTGGTTTTGCACAAGGAGCTTTGGCCTGTGCACTGGCCCTGTGGGTGGCCCTGGCCAGCCCTGGATCTGGAATGTGGCCAGCGGGTCATGTCCTCTCACGGGAGCTGGTGGGGCATGCTTTTGATGCGGGGAGCACTGTTCTTGGCACCTTTCCACACTCCCTTGGGATGATTAATCCTTACCTGAGGCTCCAGCCAAGACTGCATTCCTTTCTGGAAAGGTGTGCTGCCTCTCGGACCTGTGCTGCTTTGTACTAACAACTGTCCGTGTGCTCTCACTGTGCTTTCAGCTGTTCGGATGGCTCTTTTGCAAAGTGCATCCTGGGGCTGTGGTATTTGCCGTGTTAGCAGCAATGTCAATTCAAGGGTCAGCAAATCTACAAGCGCAGTGGAATATTGTGGGGGAGTTCAGTAATTTGCCACAAGAAGAATTGATAGAATGGATCAAATATAATACCAAACCAGGTAAAAGTCAGCATCGAGCTAGGGTTTTTCGACTTTTTCACACAGTGGTGCCCAGTCCTCCCCCAAGTTACTTCGTGGTCTTCCTGTTGCTAAGCAGGGCTGCCTGTAGGGTATTTTCCTTCCAAAAGGACAGATCAGCTCTGACTCGGTGGTTAGTATGAGAACTATCACACATATTTTCTTAAAAATCTATTCTGCCACTTGGCATACATTAGAATTTTTTCAAAATTTATCCACAATCGCCGGGCATGGTGGCTCACGCCTGTAATCCTAGCACTCGGGAGGCAGAGACAGGAGGATTGCTGAGTTCGAGGCTTGCCTGGGCTCCATAGTGAGCTCAGAGCCAGCTCGAACTACAAAGCGAGACCCTGTCTCAAAAAAAATTATCCACAATTGTAAATGCCAACTTTAAAATAATTCCATTATGCTTACTTTCTTGATGAAATTTTCACGAGTCCTTCCTAGTCCCTCTGACTTACAGGATCTGATCTTTTCCTCATGTTTCCAAAGGGAAACTCCTACTATCCGAGCGTCACACAACACCAGTGAGCTTCCCCAGTCGCTCTGACACGTCATCTTTAGGAACAGGAAATACTTGTAAGATTTTCTTAGAAGCAAAGAAGTCCTCAGCAGCGGTGGGCTGTTTCCCGGCTTCCAGCTGGCTCCAAGCCTGGTCTCCGTCCCATCAGCCTCCCTGTGCTTTGCTCGCTTCTGCCACTCAGCTGTGTGGCCTCTGGGGTGACTGCGCCGTGGCAGGAGCCGCTCTCTCCTGCGCCCCCTGACACCCCTCTCTCTACAGACGCGGTGTTCGCGGGGGCAATGCCCACCATGGCCAGTGTGAAGCTGTCGGCACTGCGGCCCGTGGTGAACCATCCACACTATGAAGATGCAGGCTTGAGGTCAGTGCTTGCTCAGGCAGAGCAGTTTCTGCAGGGCAGAACCCAGGGGCCCAGCAGGATGAGGACCCCGGCTGTCGGGTGTTGCCGCAGAACTGCTGAGCCAGACACGCGTCGTGGGGGATCCACAGGTGAAAGTGGCTGTCTCTGGCCGCAGAGGCGAAGTCCCACGTTGCGTTGTCTGCAGGTGAGGGGCTCCAGGGTGAGGTGATGGGCCGCGGGCGTCCTGCAGGCGCCCAGACATTCGTGGCCTGCGGTTTCCATGAAGGCTTGGATTTCAGAGGCCATTTTTCTTGACTGCAGAGCAGGCTATTACAGCGCACTGGAACACAGAACAGGTTTTTGCTTTGGTTCTTACCAGCAGGCCTTGCACCAGATGATCATAAATGTTTCTGTTTGTTTTGTCGAGGCTTGTTGTACAGTAATAGGTTCATGAATGCTTCTGTTCATAGTTTGGTTCAAAAACAAAAGCATGTATCAGAATTTTGCTTCGATTCACCAGCTCCACACCAGGTGGGGGATACCTCTACCATGTCTTCCTTACACAAACACAAACATAACCATCTTCTCCAAAATCCTAAAACAAATTAAGTTTGTAACAGAAGTAGCACTGTGTTTTGTTTTGTTTTGTTTTGTTTTTTGAGACAGGGTCTCCCTTTGCAGTTCAGGCTGGCCCTCAGCTCACTATATGTAGCCCAGGCAAGCCTCAAACTCAGCAATCCTCCTGTCTCTGCCTCCCGAGTGCTGGGATGACAGGCGTGAGCCACCATGCCTGGCACAGAAGCACTGTGTTTTTTCCTACATTGTACTGCTGTGTTCTCTTAGATGAGGTTACTGCTGATGAGGCTTCTGGGTGGACAAAGCTCTTCATCTCAAGTAATGGGGGGGCCCCTTAGTGTATTATTCTGCGTAACTCCAGGATACGCATTTATTAATGAAAAGCTGTTTCATTATGAAAATCGACTTCAACATGCTGATTTCTGGAGCAGTTTTATCAAGTTCAGATTTTCTTGAGTGTGGAGTCCATCTCCGTGCTGAGGGCCACTGGTGGCACGGTGTGGGGCAGCAGTCCTGGAGCTGTGTGTGCCCGTCTCCCGGCCACGCGGGCTCCGTTTACCTGGAAGAGAGGGAAGAAGTAAAACCAAGAACAAGCAAACAA
>PVIC010056514.1:0-10905 GCA_004025085.1 Thryonomys swinderianus
GAACTCACAGTAATCCTCCTGCCTCTGCCTCCTGGGTGCTGGGATTACAGGCATGAGCCATCATGCCTGGCATTGTAGTATGTGGTCACTGGGGATTGAACTTCAGACCTTGCACTTGCAAGGCAGATGCTGGAATCACTGAGCTAAATCCCTAAATTTTTTTATTTGTATTAACTGCCACAACATTTCTAGGAGCTAGTCTAAATATATCCAGACTTTGAGGGGGGCAGAGTCTTGCTATGTAGTTCAGGGTGGCCTTAAACTCACTATATAGCCCAGGCTGGTCTCAAAATCACCATAATCCTGCCTCAGCCTCTGAAGTGTTGGGATGGCAAGCATGAGCCATCACATCCAGCTGAGATTTTAAAATACCAGTACTGAGGGCCAACCAATTCAACTTCCAAAGATTGATCCAAGAGAAATAATTAGATAAATTAAGCTTCCAGTACCCTAGTTTCCTTATATTGTATACAAAGTTAGGAGATAATTGACCCCATGGATTTAAAACATTGAATAAAATAATTTATGTAAAATATTTAAAACAATACCATACAAGAAGTACCAAATAAATGTTAAGTAAATTTTATTACGAATGATATTGATTGAACATTATGTACTACGAAAATTTGACAACAAGCTAGGCGTTTGTTGGTATAAGGGTTGATTGAATAGTGCATTCAGCACAATGTAATGCAGTATTACAAAAAGACATCCTAAAATGACTATAAAGGGGAAATGTTAAAGAGTTTTTCTATTTCATTTTGAAAAGAACATTGGGAATTAGAGATAGTGTGTAGACATTTTTGCTCTATATTCACTTGTTTGTTTGAATTTATTATGAACACATTACTTTTATAACTAGCAGAAAGGTAGCCCCATTTGGTAAGACAGAACCAAAACTAAAATGAGCATTAATTACTTACCCATACTGCCCTTGCTGGTTTAAACGATTATGTAAGACTCCACCAGTGCAAGGAGAGTTATACATGTTTGTAAAAATTTGTTTTAAGTACTTTTTCAAAAGCTTTACTACTTGGAAATCAAGTAATCTTTTAGAAGAAAGAACAAATAAGCTGTCAAAGAAGCCCAAAGGAATTTCTTCAGAGAGCAGTGTCCTGGGGATAAATACTTGTATGGTCTGAGAGATTCAGATGGCTTCCTTTTGTTTTTGCTTCTGTCTTTGTAATGCTAGAGATCGTGCATGCCAGGCAGGTGCTCTGCAACTGAGCTAAACTTCCCAACCCTCTGCCCATTTCTTAATCATCTACAATGTTATACAAAGGGAATCAGGATTCTATCCTGTCCCTGAGTTAAGTCAAAATAAAGAGGGCCGGGCATGGTGTCGCACAACTGTAATCAATCGCAGCACTTGAGGAACCTGAGGTAGGAGGATCATCATGAGTTTGAGGCTACCCTGGGCTACATAGCAAGTTCAAGGCCAGTCCAGAATATATAAGGAGACTTTGTGGCAAAACACCATGAAAAAATCACATTTTTAAAAACCTGTCCTGAAGCCAGGTGTGGGGGCACATGCCTATAATCCCAGCACCCTAGGAATCTGAAGATGAAGGATCTCAAGTTTGAGACTCACCGGGGCAATGTAATGAGACCTGTTTCAAAATTTTAAAAGGAGTGGATATGTAGCTCAGTGTGAAGGCCCTGAGTTCAATCCTCAGGTACCTTGGGGAAAAAAAAACCCAATATACTTTGCTGAAGAAAAAGTTCTTCAGAATCAAATCTGAAATAGAAAGGGCTTTGGTAAAGCTGATCACATTTTACACCTTTGTACCTCCAGGGCTGGGGATTTAGCTCAGTGGTCCTGGCACCTGCTTTGCAAGTGCAACTTCCCAAATTCGATCCCCAATATAAAAAAAAAAAAAACCACCTTTGAACCTCAATCAATACCTTGTACTATGAATTCACTTGCCATTAATTTATCAGGAAAATTAAATTTCCTGGAAAAACTTCATTGAGTTTTCTTGTTAATCTATATTTAATTGTACTTTAAAATAATTGTGCTCATGTAAAATAGGTATTGTGTAATAGGAAGAAAATCTTCAAAGGGGAAGATCTGGGGGCAGAGAAAGACAAAAAAGGGAAAGGAAAATTTGAGGTAAAAAGGAAAAGTGGAAACAAGGTTTATGTATATAGAGGGTGGAGAGGCTAAAGGGAGGTAACAAAATGGGAAAAAATAAGAATCAAGATTCACCATGTACAGGTACAAATTCTCAATGATGAATGTCATCATGTATACTTAAAATGTACCAATAAACTCAATTAAAAATATAATTGTGCTCATAAGTCACCCTATACTGAGTTCATTTCACTGATGATAGCTTCTTAAAATGAGTGGTATATACAATCATCTACTACATAATGCTTGATTTTCAGTTATTTTCTTTTAATTCTTTGGAAATTTGCCAGGACAAACTTTAGTTGCATGACAAGCATTTTTTTTTAACTTGAAAATAGACAGTGATATCCATAGTACCTATTGAAATAACTGAATTTTTTTTTTTTTTTGAGAAAGGGTCTCACTTTGTAGTTCAGGCTGGCCCTGAGCTCACTATGTAGCTCAGGCAAGCCTGGAACTCAGCAATCCTCCTGTCTCTGCCTCCTGAGTGCTGGGATTACAGGCGTGAGCCACCACGCCTGGCTCTGTGGTTTGTGGTATTGATTGCTGGTGGGCGTGAGTCACCACACCCAGCATTGTATGTGGTTACGGGGAATTGAGCTCAGGACCTTGCGCTTGCAAGGCAGGCGCCAGAACCACTGAGCTAACCCTCCGGCCCAAACTGAGTATTTTTAATAAGGTCATAAATGACTACTCTGAGAGATGTACCTATGTTGTTGCTATAAACAGCCCCTACCTTGAGGAAGAGCATAAACATCCTTAGCCTCTTCTCCATGTGCTTTAGGCTCTTGGCCTTGGTGCTTGCCTGTTTCTTGGTATGGTTCTGGAAGGTGTTCTTTAAGTACATTCTCATTTTTGTAGGTCTTAGTAGAGAGGTCTTCAGGCTCATGTATTCCTTGGTATGTTTCCAGTGAATTTTCTTTTAGCCCAGGTGTTTCTTGGTACATTTCAGGTGAATAGTCTTCAAGCCCAGGTGTTTCTTGGTAGATTTCAGGTGAATATTCTTCAGGGCCAGGGGTCTCTTGGTACATTTCAGGTGAATATTCTTCAGGCTTGGGTGTTTCTTGGATTGTTTTATGCATATTCATTTCTTTATACATTTTATGAGAAAAGTATTCGGGTTCAGTCACTTCTTGGTATGTTTTTGTAGACAGGTCTTTAGGCAGAGCTGCTTCTTGTGTTTGGAGAAAGAAGCCTTCAGTCTCAGCTTGATCTTGTCCCAAAGTGGGTTTCTTGGGTCCAGTTGTGTCCAGGTCTGTGCCTTCTGCATAGTCTTTCGGCACATCCAGTTTGAGCGATGCTTCAAGAGCACATCCTTCCTGTTCAGTGACAACTTCAGAGGTTGTAGGATAATGGAGTTTAAGAACAGCTGTTTCTTGGCACACTTTAGAAGCAAGGACTTCAGGCTGAACTGTATCTTGCCATATTTTGAAAGGATGGTCTTGAGTCACAGCTATTTCATGGCATGTTTTAGGAGCAAGGACTTTAGGCTGAGCCACATCTTGACTTACTTTGAAAGAATGGTCTCGAAGTACAGATATCTCTTCGCACATTTTGGGAGCAAGGTCTTCGGGTTCAGCCATATACTGGCATGTTTCAGAAGAATGGTTTTGTACCTCTATCTGTCGATACTCAGAAGGATTTTCCTGGTGTTTGATGCTTCCTTGAGGTATTTCAGAATATTTCTCAGCAACAACATTTTGGGGGAAAATTATCACAACAGGGCCTTCAGCTACTATTCCAGGTGGCTCATTTCCTTTCTCTCTAGATACCAGTGCTTCCTCCATCATTTCCTTTGTTATTTGTGACTGAGGCTGGATCTTTGGTTCTGCATTTTGTTGTCTCTTCTGGCCTCTTTGATTTCCTTTTCCTGTTTTCTGCCACTTTCGTTTCTTCTGTTCTCTGCAGAGAGATCAGACTTAGTGTCAGCAGAAGGACTACACAATTCAGATAAATACTTTTAATAACAGTTCCAGGGCCTTACTGCTTTATTGCACCACCTGGAACAAGTCCCTTTATCTCTGGTCTTCAATCTCCTTGTTTGTAAAATAAACAGTGTTACATGCTCTCAATTGTTAAAAGAGAGAATGTTCCTCCAGTACGTTTTGACTTTAATGCCTTGCCTGACAGTGCAGTGGGGTGTGTGTGTGTGTGTGTGATAGCATGTGAAAGTTGGGTTATGGAAAATGTACAATTCCTGTACAAAATAATAGAGGACAAGCCTGGCATAGTGGCACAGAACTGCATTCCCAGCACTTGGGAGTCTGAGGCAGGAGAACTGCTGTGAGTTTGAGGCCAGCCTTGGCTACATGGTAAGTTCAAGACCAGTCTGAACTGCATAGTGAGACCCTGTCTCAAAAAACAAACAACAACAACAAGATATTCTGGTTTATGACTTCATCTCTTGAGTTTAGTGAGGTAGCCCCCTACCCCCTGAGTAAACTGATCCAACTGAGTTTCTGGATCTACAATGCAGGCATGGCTCCTTAGCTATGCAGGCTGCAGGTGGATGGTATATATGGCCTGCTTGTCTGATAGCGTGTCTTCTTTAAGGAATCTTAAGTAGCTGTGGCATATAACAAATGAGGTATACTGTAAGCTGTATCAAAAGCTGTGCAAAAATATTCTTGAGGTTACAAAGCCTGCTAGAAAGGTATGAGTGGACCTATTATACCTAATTAATAGATTAAAGATCTAGAAGATGAAATAAGATACATGCAAATTGCAGCCAATGACAAATTGTTAGGCACTGCAAATATAACCAAATACAGATGGCTAATACAGATGGGCTGGGGGATGGGGGAGGTACTATAAATAAGCATTTCATCATTTTCCTGAACCTATTGAAATTCTGTTCCATGCTATCTGGTCTGTGGAGCCTTCTCTAACAGACAGGCTGAAATGCTCCCCCTGCTTATACCCCTGTAGCAGTGGTGGTGAATCTATGGCATGTGTGTTACTTGTTTTTCTTTCAAGACAAAAGATGTTAATGTTTTTTTCCTAAACTAAAACCTCAGTGTTCAGGTCTAATTGCAGTATTGGCACTTGTGATAAATAAATTATTTTGGATTGCATTATCAGCACTTGTCTTTAAAAGGTTTGCTATAGGATTTATTGTACAATGATTTAAGGCAGCTTGCCTCATACTGTGGTTATTTCTGAAGAGACCATATTTCTTTTAGTAAACTAAATATTCTTTGGAGATAAAACTAGTGTTTCTTGTATCTTTTCAGTGTTCATAATTTTCTTGCACAATAAAACCCTATATTTTATATTTGTATGTGTTTGAAATTTTTCATAGTAAACATTTTTTTATTTTGTTTTTTGTTTTTGAGATAGGGTCTCTCTTTGTAGTTCAGGCTGGCTCTGAGCTCACTATGTAGCCCAGGCAAGCCTCAAACTCAGCAGTCCTCCTGTCTCTGCCTCCCGAGTGCTGGGATGACAGGTGTGAGCCACCATGCCTGGCACTGTGGTATGTGGTATTGATTGCTGGTGGGCATGAGTCACCATGCCCAGCATTGTATGTGGTTACCGGGATCGAAATCAGGGCCTTGCGCCTGCGAGAGGCAGGTGCCAGAACCACTGAGCTAAATCTCCAGCCCCATAGTAAAAATTTTTAAAGATTACTTTAGTAAAAATAATTTGAAGTCAGCATTATATATGTATATATTGTGGTGGCTTATGCCTATAATCCCAAAACTCTGGGAGGCTTACGCAGGAAGATCATAAGTTTGAGTCCGTCTTGGGCAATTTAGCAACTTAGTAAGGTCATATTTCAGAATTTAAAAAAAAATGAAAGAAAGGCTGGGCATGTAGCTCAGTGGTAAAGCCTAGGGCTCAATCTTCACTACCACCCCCCAAAAAGGACAAAGAGAAATATGTAAAATAAGTACTATAAAATAAACACTAGGAGTGGTAGGGGAAAGTAAAGAAGGAAATGAAAAAATTTGATAGTTAAAAAAAGGAAACAGTGCCAGGCGTGGTGGCTCACACCTGTAATCCCAGCACTCGGGAGGCAGAGACAGGAGGATTGCTGAGTTCGGGGCTTGCCTGGGCTACATAGTGAGCTCAGGGCCAGCCTGAACTGCAAAACAAGACCCTGTCTCAAAAAAAAAAGGAAACAAAGCAAAGCATATATATATAGGGGAGGGGAGTTGTAGGGAAGGCAGGGGAATGGGAAAAAATGAGAATCAAGATGTGTCATGTACTGGTACAAATTCTCCATGTTGAATGTGATCATAATGTATATATAAAATGTACCAATGAAATCAATTTTTAAAATACACAATAATATGTTATTTTGATAGTTTATATCATTAACTAATAATATTAGATATTAAGAACCCTATAGGAGAAAGAGAAATCTGCAACTGATCTGAATGAAGATGTTTCAGCACCACAGCATCTTACTATTGCTCCAAGTAACCTAGGTAACAAGACACACTTTTTTTTTCAAAAATTTTTAACAAGACAAATTATAAAGCTCTTGTTGTCAAGGTTTTTTTTTTTTTTGAGAAAGGGTCTCACTTTTTAGTTCAGGCTGGCCCTCAGCTCACTATGTAGTCCAGGCAAGCCTCGAACTCAGCAATCCTCCTGCCTCTGCCTCCCAAGTGCTGGGATTATAGGCATGAGCCACCATGCCTGGCACTGTGGTATGTGGTATTGATTGCTGGTGGGCATGAGTCACCATGCCCAGCATTGTATGTGGTTACTGGGGATCGAACTCAGGACTTTGCACTTGCAAGGGAGACAATGGAACCACTGAGCTAAATCTCCAGCCCAGGGTTATTTTTTAAAAATATATCTGAATTCTTCAGGAAACATTTATTTTCTTCTAGATATTAATTATTAATGTGTTTTGTAGATTTATTTATGAGAAGATCTGAATAATATAATGATCTGTGTCTTCCCTGGTAGTTTAAAAAACAAAACAAAAGTTTTAGCATGGCCTTTCGTCTGTACTCTCTCTTGATTGTACACAAGAAGGGGCCAGAGATTTAGCCTTGTGCCGGGGATTTAGCTCAAGTGGTACCAAGACATTGAACCTCTCCCTGCCACGGGTTCTTATATGTAGTATGTAATACTGTCTGCCCAACTTCATGTGGCTGTTGTAAGAATGACATATAACTTAATGTGCATAGATCATTCAGATACAGTAAAATTAGTTCTTTCATGTTCATATAAAAACATTTATAGTCTACCTTATGTGTCTGCCCCTCTTATCAGTAGCAAACTTCTCTTGTCTCACATCAACTTATGAGGTGATTACTATTATCTCCATGTTGCAGATGACAAAATTGAGGCACAAAGAAGTTTAGTAATTTGTGCTGTGTCAACAACAGGGTAGTCAGGCCTTGTAGCTACTTGATCTAGCCAGTCCAACAGTATCTGAACTATGATATCATGCTGCCTCATTCTGAACACCCTAAGGTTTCACTGTGTATGTGTCTTGTGATTAAAACAAAGAGGGCCTAGCTCTCAGGAGCACAGAGAACATCACCACAGCAAGTCTAGCCAAGTTCACCAAGATGTCACCTACTTCAGAGAATTCCTCAACCTCATGTCCTCAGTTCAGTGAACTTAGAGGATCGATTCTGTCAGCACAGTGACACTAATCCTGTCTGTCAGGGGCAGAGCTCACTGGGTAGGCTCAATAGGACCAATAACTAAACCTAAAGGTCATTTCTTTTCAGTACTGGGGATTGAACTCTGAAGACCAATATTTCAGTGAACAGTGAGTAGTACAAAGTCACTTAGCAGAGAGCTTAGGATGGCAAATGAATGTAAGGTCAACCAACCACCCTCACTCTGTGGGAGACCCAGTAATGATCAGAAAGCTGCTGAATGGGTGAAGTGGATAACTAACTGGATCATTTTCAGCAGGACCGAAGTACGGAAGTTTCTGCTGTCAAATCATGGTTGCATTCCTGCAAACTCTCACCTGGTGCAAAATCATGCACTAAAAAGTCACAGCGATTATTAGGGTGGGAGGATAGACTTGGGACAAACAACACAAGGCCTCTGCGACCTTTTAACATTAATACGACCAGTAATTGCTACCGGGGAAGAAGCTTGGATGGTTCAGATGGCTGCAGTCTGCCTCAGCGGCAGTAGACATGTAGGGAAGCAGCAGAGTCATTACCGACTGGTGATCCCTGGGAGCCAGGCTCTGAGCCACTGAGCTGGGCACAACAGTAGCTGAAAGCGCACTTGCTGTGAGCTCTGCACAGCCAGTCTCCTCTCTGGGGACGGAGCCCTGGGTGCAGCCTGAAAAGGATCCTGCTTTCATGGTGATCACACAGGTGGCTCTTCCCTCTCCCACCACTGTTCCGCTCCTTTGACTAGGAAAAGCAAACCAGAACCATGCTACATTAGACTGACATCATTTTCCTCTCTACCAGCATATGTAAGCTAACAGGAATTATAGAAACATCTATGGTAGCCAAACAAACACTGGCAGGGAGTGAAAAATGCCCTTTCTTAATAAGAGGGAAAACTGGGCATAGTGCTTGCCTCTATTCCCAGGACCTGGATGATGGAGGCAGAAGGATTTTGTTTTTTGAAACAGAGTCTCGCTTTGTAGTTCAGGCTGGCCCACAGTACTTTTTTTTTTTTTGAGACAAGGTCTTGCTTTATAGTTCAGGCTGTCCTTGAGCTCACTATGCAGCCCAGGCAAGCCTTGAACTCACAGCAATCCTCCTGCCTCTGCCTCCTCAGTGCTGGGATAACAGGCGTGAGCCACCACACCTGGCTAGTAGGATCTTTTGATTCCAGAGGTTGGGGACTAGTCTGGGCAACACAGAAAGTTCATCTCAAAGAAGGATAGCTAAGTTTTTAAAAAGAGTGCTTTGCAAAATAGTTCTCAAGTGGGAATGACCCGCCCACCTTTTCCCCAACCCACCCCAGACGTTTGACAAGGTCTACCAAGATATTTTTGGCTGTCTCAACTGGGATGGTAGGAAAGAGGTGCTATTGGTTTCCAGAGGTCAGAAAACTAAGAAAGAACTATCCTGCCCATAGTATCCATAATGCTCAGCCTCAGTGGGCTCCATTTTCTATCTCCAAGCAAGCAAATCTCCTATTGCTATAGTCATATTCTCTGTGGATGCAGCAGATAGTGCCTCCTTTGTAATCATGTTCCTGGACTCCTTGCCTGAGCTTACACTGGTGACACTGGTGGTAGACTTAGGAAATCCTAAAGTATTTTCCACTCATTTACAATGCCTTGGGTTATTCTGAACTAAGAAAATAGTGAGCATAGGGTGACACTAATAGAAAACTGCTCCACAGTGAAATAGTTTTTTTTGTTTGTTTTTTTGAGACAGGGTCTCACTTTGTAGTTCAGGCTGGCCCTGAGCTCACTATGTAGCCCAGGCAAGCCACAAACTCAGCAATGCTCCTGCCTCTGCCTCCCAAGTGCTGGGATTACAGGCATGAGCCACCACGCCAGGCACTGTGATAAGTGGTACTGATAGCACTTGCTAGGCAGGTGCTGGAACCACTGAGCTAAATCTCGGGCCCTCCACAGTGAAATGTTAACAAGAGGCTTGGATGTCTATACCTATATTACCAGGGTAGCCACACTCAGGCTTCTCCACCTCATCAGTCTGTTTTCTGGTACTTTAATTACAAGAGACCAGGGATGAAATTCTGTTGCCACAACTTGACTCTGCAGCTTCAGGCAAGAGTTACCTCCCTGGAGATGTGTTTCTTTCTTGTAACATAGTGATAGCAGCACCGATGCTTAGGGCTGGTGCAAAGACAGGAGGGAATGTGCTAGTGTAGCACCGCTCACCCCACAACCAATGCTGGATAAATGTAGTTCCCTTTCCCTGGTGCTGTGCCATACCCAAATGCCCTTTGCGAAGTTTGCTTCTCCTGCGCTTCAGCTTTTCTTTTTCTGAGTTGTTCTCGGTTCCGCAAACTCCAAGTTCCAATGAATTCTGTAGGATGGAAATGAGAGTTACTAGAGGGAGAGATGATGTGATGGTCCGCAGAAGAGTCCTGTTGTCAAGCGGTGGAATCCCTTGCTGGTTTTTTTGTTTTTTTCTGTGCTGGGCTTTTCTTCTAGATCTTTGAGGACAAGTGCTTATCTTCAGCCAGAATCTAAGGTAGACGTTTAGTAAATATATTTTAAATGTAAAGATCAGAGACCTATTTGGACAAGCTATTTGTACTTTAGTGTACTATCAACCTATTCATTTCTTTTTTCTTTTTCTTTTTTTGTACTGGGGATGGAACTCAAGACCTTGTGAGACAGGTGCCAGGACCACTGAGCTAAATCCCCAGCTACTACCTATTAATTTCATATATATGTGTATATATGTATATATGTGTAGGTTCAACATTGAACCTAAAAATTTAATTTTATTTGGTTCTTATCCAATTCAGTCAGTGACCAGAATTGTGAAAATAATTAAGTTCATGAACTGAGGTACTGCTATATTGCCATGTTATCCAGACTGGTCATATTCTGCTATCTTTAATGTAATAAGCTGATTTCATTTTATTCCTCATTTCTATCCAGGCCATACATACAAAGTTGTAATGATAGCATACCATGATTATTTTAACCTTATATTATATCATAAGTATTTCTCATGAGATAGTCATCTGGACTATAATTTTACTAATGGCATAGTACTTAGTCTAGCCAATGCATTCTTATTTACCTGGTTTATATTGAGCATGTAGGCTGTTGCCATCATACCAAAGTTATTGCACATCAAACTATTGCCTCACATACTAAAAACTATTGTAAGTATATTCGT
>PVIC010056515.1:0-10924 GCA_004025085.1 Thryonomys swinderianus
GGAGGAAGGAAGGAGAGAGAAAGAAAAAGAGAGAGAGGGAAGGAGGGAGGGAGGGAAAGAGGAGAGAGGAAAAAAGAAAGAGGGAGAAGAAAGAAATTATAATATTTATTAGATTATAATGTATTGGATACACTAAGACAGTAACCTGAAATCTGGAAGATGATCGAGTCTGTTTCTTCAGACTTTCAATGAGTATTTCATTCTAATAAAAACACTGGTTTAGTTGGAAGAGAGAAGGAATTAGAGACAGGTAAAGGAGTAAAATCTGCACTGTCTATGAAAGCATTTCTTGTTACCAACTTAGACAAAACTGTCCAGCGCTTTAGAAAATAGTCATTTCTCTTTCTTGACTACCAGTGACCAAAGATACTGTAATCAGAAATACATTAAGGTTGGGCTGGAGATTTAGCTCAATGGTTCCAGCGCCTGCCTCACAAGAGCAAGGTCCTGAGTTAGATCCTGGGTAATCACATACAATGCTGGGCGTGGCAGCTCACGCCTGTAATCCCAGCACTCGGGAGGCAGAGGCAGGAGGATTGCTGAGTCTGAGGTTTGCCTTGGCTACATAGTGAACTCAGGGCCAGCCTGGACTACAAAAGCGAGACCCTGTCTCAAAAAGAAAGAAATACATTAAGGCTTCAGCAAACCCTCTGAATGATGAATGATGTTTTTAAGTTTCTATAATCAGAATAAAAGTTGCCACCCATAAATAACGCCCAGCATCACGCTTGAGACTCACTGCGTTGGACTGAACTGGACCCATCAAGTTAATGAAGAGCAAAAGATATGGTATCAGGTTCCAATCAGCACGCTTCTATCTCACTGTCTCCATTCCCCTCACTCTTCTTTTTCTCCTGGAAATTCCATGCATCTGCAACATTTAAACACGACTTTGCATTTAAATTAAATAACAATATAAGAAAGAAACATGAAAGCCTAGATATCAAACTGAGTGACTTCTGAACATACCTAACTCACTTGACCCAGCTCTGCTGCCTTTTCAATCTTTTGTCTGTGCACTGGTAAATGTGCTCCTGTACTGTGGTATTTTCCAATAAAACCTTTTCCACACTTAAGTAGCCAACAGAAATTCTTAGCTATTTTGAAAATCACTTCAGATGAGATAAAGTTTCTAAGGTAAGAAAGAACCAATTAAGGGAAAGCTCATAGTACATACATGATCTCACCCACTGGCATTCTGCCCAGGGAAGTGAGATATTAGAAAAAATGAACATTTTGACCATAATGATTACATACTATGGCCTTGGCTGTGATTAAAATGAAATGACAGATGAGATAGAAAAAATTAGCACAGAATAAGATATGTGCCCTTTTGTAGTTCATTACTTTGCATTCATCTACATACCCCTAATCATTTTGAAATAAATGTATTTCTACATATGCAGATATATATGTATCTGAAAAATTGGAAGTGAAGAAAAGCATTTATTTTTAAAAATTGTGTTTATTAAAATCATAGTAGGATATTGTTTTGCCTCCAACAGAGTCTAAGCACTTCAGAATCTGAGAATAACAGATGTGAATCCATAAGCTCTTTTAGATTCTATAGGTGAAAGTATCCACACTGGAAAGTCTTGCCATCTTTTCTGTATTTTTTTTTCTTTTTTTGAGACAGGGTCTCCCTTTGTAGCTCAGGCTGGCCCTGAGCTCACTATGTAGCCCAGGCAAGCCTCAAACTCAGCAATTCTCCTGTCTCTGCCTCCCGAGTGCTGGGATGACAGGCGTGAGCCACCACGCCCGGCACTGTGGTATGTGGTATTGATTGCTGGTGGGGGTGAGTCACCACGCTCAACATTGTATGTGGTTACAGGGATCAAACTCAGCAGCTTGCGCTTGTGAGGCAGGTGCTAGAACCACTGAGCTAAATCTCCGGCCACCTTTTCTGTATTTCTATACCTTACCACTCCGTGCCTAGATGTGTACACATTTTATATACCCATATCTATCCATTTTACACTTGATCTTAGCCAAAAGGCCAAGAAGCGATATATCTATCCATTTTATATCCAAATCCATATCCATATTTTATACATCCATATACATACCTATGTCTACAAAAAATTTTGATATGTACAGAAAGGGGTATGTAAAAGATGTTTATAGCAGGTTTGTAACAAAAATCAGAATCTGTCGAAATGGCCACAAACAGCAGATAAACTATGATATGCTCAAAGTTAATGAAAAGTGGCCCCAAAGATTAAACAGAGATGGACCTTTATGTAAGATTAACAATCACTATAGATGTATATTTTGCCACATTGTATATATACTTTATATCTCACACACAAACACATTTTAGAAAACTAAATATAGCACAACAAGATTAAAGGAACAATGAGCATAAAATCCTAGGTGATGGATCTTTTGGGTGGGAGGAAAAAGAGGAAGATCTCTGAAGAATCAAGCGCATCGAGTGGGATCTGTTTTGACCCCAGGTTTCGTTTTACATAGTGGATTTAGGGCTGATTACTCTATTATTCAAAATATTAATTAAGTAATGAACAAAAAGGCAGCCATATCTAGTAAAATGATGGAAGAATTAATGGGCCAAGAATTATAATAACTAAATCTGCATGACTGTGAGTTCCAACATGCAATACAGAAAAGATATTGAATTGTTAGTTATATTTTCAAAATTATTCTCAACATTTTGTTCTTTAATTCTGTATTATTTTCCAAGTAAAGCATCTTTAGGATTTAAGCCAATAATCAAGCTGATAAAGCACAATACATAAAATATTTCCTATTTTTTCTAGAATTTCAGACAATCTGTAATTGTTAAGAATCATGTATGATATTTATTTTGTTCATTAATTACTAGGTCAGTCAAGGTTCTGACAATATAAAAGGTTGGCTCAACATTTTCAATTTAAGTAATAACTTAAAACATCAGAATCAGTGATAGATAAATTTTCACAAATTACATATAACCTCAAATGTATAAAGTCACTGGTCTATACTGAGTAAATTTTGTCATTGCTGAGAGAAAATGGTTTTATCTTCCTTTAGATATATTTTATATATTTATAGTCTATATAAATATATTATGTAAATACAGTTCTGGGTTTATGTAAGCTATCTATAAAAGCACATCAGATGGAATGGAAAGGAGACAATATTGCATTCAGCAACATGGCATTCAGAATTAAATTTGCATGGCATTCAGAATGGTCAGGATCCATAGCCTTTTAGAACTGGATTGAACCTTAACAAAATGACCTTTCAAATTCAGTGGGTTGCAAGATTCTCTTTTGTTCATTTGGCTTTATTAAAAACTCAGGTCCATGCACCTTATTGTTCTTCCTAGGTAGTTTTAGGTCATGCTGTACCATGGTTTGGGATATCCTCTTTGTGCCAGTGATGACCAAGCTTACACCTGTACTCCATTCTTCTAGGCTGAGTTCTAAATTCGTTCATCCACCATCTATGTAATTTTTCCACTCAGATGTCAGTTAGAGAAAGGAAGAACCAAAGTTATAAGAATCATAGTTATGGGTAGTTAAGGCATAATCCTGCTGGGAACCTACAGAGAACACCCTGCAATCTAACTCAGCACACCTGACTAAGGGAGGTAGGGTGGGTCTATTTGTTTTTAATCTCCTCTCCATCAACGAGGAAGCTCAAGATTATCAGGTATTTCCAGCAATACCTGAGTGCAGGTGCCCTGATAACACCTATAGCAGACAGACACTGTGTGGGTGTCTGGAGGACACCTGCAGGCGAATGGCTGTAACAGTATTGACTGGGTGGTCTCCTCCCCTCTGCCTGAGGTATAGAGTAGGTCTGCAGCTCGGTTTGGTCTCTTTCTGCCTTGTTCTTTGTTCTTCCTCCACTATCATAAATGTAAGTACAATGAGCAACGGCTTATCCCCAGTGCTGTGAAAGAAGTAAGGATATAGTTATTTGTATGATTTAACACCCAGGTATTCAAATACCAGCAACACTGCAGGATCCAGCAGATCTTAGAAATGCAGAGTTCCTGCTCCATACAAACAAAATTTGCATATTAACAAGCTGCTCACAAAATTTGTATGTATCTTAATAGACTGAGAAGTATGGCTCCACTAGTCTGTATTTTCTTGAGCTTATCTCTGGTTTTTATTCCAGTCATTAGTAACATAGTTGAGAAACAGCTGTTCATTGAACACATACATATATCACTGCATGTGTGTTTAAGAACACACATACACAGCACACACAGTAGGCCAGGCCTGATCCAGTTGTAGCTTCATGTTGTGATCTGTTTTTGAAGGACTTTTATGGCAAGTGGGTTTGCACAATGAGGCATGCCATAAGTCTAAAAGTATGACATTTCCATTGGTGCCTGCAGAATTTCCACTTCACAGAGCTAGAAGTGGGAGGAGGAAAAAAAAATAACAGCTACTTAAATGGAAATCCTATTAGGCTTATCTGTTATCACTTTGTAAGTACCAGGGATAATCAGCAGTTACCTTAGCATTTGCCGTGTAAAATCAGTGAAACCTTGTAATTGTTATTAGCCAGATTTAATAGCTGGATCATTTTAAGGCCTTTGTATCTGACCACAAAGCCTGCACAACAGATTGGCGTTGGCTTGTCTGTTCCAGAGCTGTGATTTATTCTGACTACTAACGGTATTTCAAATTGGATGCATTCAGAGGATTTTTGTCTGACCTTCAGATTTAGCATTAAGAGTTTTTAAAACAGCAGTGATTTAGGCAAATGAATTCCATAAAATTGAATGCCATATACCTTTTTGGTATACTTCCCCCTTGTATTGTTCTGAAGCCACATAATATGATATGATTTATTCCAGCAGGGAGAAATGGAAAAGAGCTGCTTTCTGGTGGCATTATAGTTATAGGAGTACACAACTATGTATGAAGAAATGACAATCCCAATCATTACAGTTTTGCTATATTATACTTCTTGTGAATGGTCTTACTATGGGTCTGTATTTGTAGTTTATTGGCTGGTTAGAATAGTTTGGGCCAATTTTCTTCCAATGCTTCATATTTTGTGTAGGAATTCGCAGTTTAAAATGTATTTGTGAATATGCCATTAGTCTATCAACAACGTTTTCTGAATACTCACAGCATGATGGGATAGATGGTGATGGAGAATTTGACTACTAAATCCTCAAGGATTTTAACCTTCCTCTTTGCCAGCAAGCCCAACAATGGAGGAATTACACTAACCAAGGAAGTGAGAGATCTCTACAGAGAAGACTACAGTACTGTAAAGAAAGATATTGAAGACGACATCAAAAAAATGAAAAGATGTCCCCTGTTCCAGGAGAGGCAGAATCAATATTGTCAAAATGGTCATACTCCAAAAATGGTCATACAGATTCATTGTAGTCCCATTCAGAATTACAGATACAGAAAAATAATCCTAAAGTTCATGTAGAGCCATAAGAGATCCAGAATAGCTAAAGCAATTTTAGACAAAACATAAGGCCTTGTAGTACCAGAATTTAAGCTGTACTACAAAGCAATAAACAATCAAATAAATAAAAACAACATAATACTGAAACAAAAACAGGTATGTAGATCAGTGGAACATAACAGAAGATACACATCCCCACACACACTCAACTATCTGATATTTGGCAAAGAGGGAAAAGCATATATTGAAGGAAAAGAACCTACTTGACAAGTGCTGCTGGGAAACTGGCTATGTGTAGAAGACTGAAGCTGGACCCTTGTATCTCATCATATGCTAAATTAAAATAAAAATGGATCAAAGATGTATACATTCAAATCATAACACTAATCCTACTGGAAGATAAAATAGGGAAATCACTTGAAAATGTTAAGTGTAGGAAAGGACTTTCTACACAAGAAATAGCTTTAAGAATTAACAAATGGGCCAGGCGTGGTGGCTCACGCCTGTAATCCCAGCACTCAGGAGGCAGAGACAGGAGGATTGCTGAGTTCGAGGCTTGCCTGGGCTACATAGTGAAGCTCAGGGGCCAGCCTGAACTATAAAGCTAGACCCTGTCTCAAAAAAAAAAAAAGGATTAACAAATGGGAATTATATCAGACTAAAAAAACGTCTGTACAGCAAGACACCAAGAGACAGCATACAAAATGGAAAAAATAATTGCCAACTATTCCTCAGAGGACTATATCTAGAATATACAAAGAACTCAAAAATTTAAACTATCTAAAATTAAAAATGCAGTCAAGAAATGGACAAGAGAAATAAACAGACACTTCATAGAGGAAGAAGTCAATGCGGGTGTCAAACACATGAAGAAATGTTCAGCATCCCTGGCTATCAGAGAAAGGCAAATTAAAACAGTGTGGAGACTCCATCTTGCTCTAGAAAGAATGACAATCATTAAGAAATCAAACAGTAACAGATGCTGGTGTGGCTGTGGTGACAAAAGAACTCTCCTTCACTGTTGATGGGAATGTAAACTAGTCCTACCATTATGGAAATCAGTATGAAGATTTCTCAAGGAACTGAAATTAGAAATTCCATATAACCCAGCTATCCACCTGGTAGGTATCTTCACCAAAAAGTTTAAGACCTCATAATACAGCAATACATGCATGCCAATGTTTATAGCAGCAAAAATCACAGTAGGTAAGTCATGGAATCACTCTGTAGTAGATGGCTGGATAAAGAAAATATGCTACCTATGTATCATGGAATGTTATTCACCTATAAAGAATGACAGGTTTGATACATTTGTAGAAAAGTGGATGCATCTGGAAGATATAATGTTGAATGAAATAATTCAGACACACAAGCTTAACTATCATGTTGTATCTCTCATTTGAGTGAGGCAAGGTCCAAACAAAGAAAATGATAAAGAATGAACAGAAAGGAACAATGGGATGGATTATAGTACATGGTCCAAGGAAACAAAGGAGAAGGGAAATGGGAAATAAGAAGAAAAAAGATTTGCCACATAGAGGAGCCTAATACCACCAATTAGTATAAACATGGTAGACCACCACATGAGCTAAAATTAATAATCTCAACAAGCATAAAAGATGGCGTAGGGGGACTGGAGGAAGACCAACAGAAGGGGAGGAAGAATATGCTGGGCTATGTACACATAACCATCCCCAAGACAGTTGTAACCAACATGAACTGCAAACATATACAAGTAAAATAAAAAACAAATAAATGTATTGTTCATTGTAAGTCAATTCATCCATCTATCCCTGCTCATTCACTCCTCAAGCATCTTCAAATACTAGGAAGGTAGTAGAGAGAACATAGCATAACACAGAGAAGCCCTCGCTAGCCAAGCAGTAAATCCTCTTTCTCTCTGTGTAATTGGAGAATTCCGAAAGAGTTTGCTGGATCTCCTTCGCTAAGGAGTGGACAGGGTGTGAGTGGGTCACAACTAAGCAAAAGGTAGGAGGTTTGGCTACGTGGTGGGGAAAAATTGTTCCTACTCTTTTGTTCCTCTTCTTCCTGTTGTAGATAAACCCTGTCTGTGGGGAGTATAAAGATGGAAGAGTAACTCCATTTGCTGGCCTCTCAGAACAAAGAACCTCTACTTATTTGACTTCTCAGCCTTAATGCACTCTCCTTTAACTCTTCCTCTCCAGCCTATCTTCTTTTCGTGGCAGCAATAGAAATATGTTGATTGATCTGGGTAAAACTCAGAGCGGTGATAAAGTTGGAACAGATTTATTGTTCAACCCCCACATGTTCCTTCCTAGCACCTGACAGAAACACTCGATTTTAGATGTGTCAGTATTAAATATCGAGCTTCTCAAGGAGGGCACTTCCGCTTTGCTTAGCAGTGCCTAGTGGGTAACACACGATCACTTCACAATTTTTAATTGCGGTAAAATCACAGACCGTGAAATTTACTATCCTAACCATTTTAAGGGCATAGTTCAATAGGTTTGAGTATATTTATGTGGTATAGTAAAGGAGAACAGTGCACCTGCTGAGGATACCAGTACGGTGATTCCTGAAAACACTTAAAACGGAAATCACCATAGGACTGGGCACTTTGCAAGTGTATCTGAGCACAACTCCAACGTAACTGCTGCCGAGAGGGATTGTAACCTGTGGCTCGAGGCGCAGCGGGTCCTAGAGACACAGCGCGGAGAAGGCAGGCGGTGCTGACCCAGGCCTGAGTCTGCCGCCTCCCCCTCCCCCTGCTCGAGTTGGTTAGACACTAAACAGAATTAGATGTCCCCACTCACTGCTCCTTGCCTTCCATTTCTTCTCTGATCGTGTAGTGGAGACCGTGTCTGGGAGGCACCCGGGGCTCCCTAGGTTAGGGAACAGCAATGGGTGCTGCCTCCTTCGTTGAGCGTGTATTACTGTTCATCGGGCTCTACCCCAGGAACCGAACCACAGCGATAAATAAAACGGAAATACCTCTCTTAAAAGGAAATTAGGGTTTAGTGAAAGTAAATAAATGGACAGATAAATAATTACAATAAGTGGCAAGGCTATGAAAAGAGTCAAAAGGGAGCTACCAAGGACTGCGGAGAGTGTCCACTTAGATACCCGCCTTCCTTCTCCAGCACCCTCCCCGCCCCCCAACTCTGAGCTTTTCTTAAAGCCCGCAGCTACTTCAGCCACCTCTCCTCTCTACACCCTTTCAAGGACTGCGTGGCTTCCTGTTTGCTCTAACGGAACTGAGACTCTGTTCTAAGAACATATTGCCTTCTATGCTTTGCCATTATTTTCTGTATATCCATTTTGGCTTCCCAAGTACATTTCTTGAAGTCATTAATATTTTGAAGTGGGATGATATCTGTATCCTCCAGAGCAACTAGAATAGCAATGAACACGTGTTTGATTAATATCAACAGCTATTGAGTTAAGCTCAGGGACGCCCTGCTTTATTGCTAGGCTTTGGGCAAAACCCTGATTTGCTTAATTAAAATAATTAAACACCTGCTCCCTGTGGCCAATCAGTGTCTTGCTAGGCTTCCTTGTTTTGACCCCTTGGTCCATGCGCACTGTGGTCATTGTCCAGGCAGTTCCCGCGGATGCTGCTCACAGAGGTCAGCGCCCGGAGCACTCTCACTTCAAAGCATTCAGACAAAAAGTGGACGTAAGGTATGATTCTTTGAGTTCTTGAGATAAAAATCAAAAAATGAAGCATGGGATCAGATTTAAACTGTGAGTTCTGTCGAAGGACTTCAAATGGAGTTATCTTTTGTTAGTATAGAACACAAGAGTCTGAAAAATACAGCCTCCACTGACAGGGTGAGAGAGAAGTGCTTTTTATCTTTCTATGAAAGTCTTGTGAGGGATTAATTTCAGACCTGTAAAGTCCTTTCTGAATTTTCAAGGGGCATCCCTGAATGGTTATTGGGGTATATTGTACTAATGCCTTTTAGTAATTGCAATATTTTGCAGTCACGAAACAAGAATACACATGCATACATATATACGTACATACATACATACATACATACTAGAAATAACTGAATTTGACAACAGTTAACTCAAATCCATTAGGTCAAGATCTAAGATGATCATCAGCAAAGGTTTGCACCAGTTTGGATTTTACCACTAGGAATTTGATTTGTAGATTTCAACCTCGTCTCAGGAAATTGCTTCAGTTTTTCTTATCCCAAACACAAAGAAGTAATACTATTTGCCATGATTATGTTTAAAACTTACCTCTCTTAATGCTTTTGAACTTGTTTGAAATTGTAATTACCAAGAAAAATAATGCTTTGGATAATGAGAAAAAGAAGTACTTCTTTAGGTTAGGAATTATATTCACCTAGTATTTAAAACATCCACTTGGAGAACACTTAATATGATAAATACTTCCATCTCGTCTCACTTACACTGAAACCACCCACTCACCTCCATTACTGGAGAACTACAGCCATCACAGAAAAGATGTGTCTCATCTCACATAGCTGCGCGACCTGGGCCCCTTCCTGCCTATTGTCGGTTTTCCTGATATATACACCTCACAGCACTACCACCTAAGCACATTATTTCTCCAAAGGAATTAATTCATTGATTTTTATATAATTTTTAATAGAAAACATCAGGATAGCACGAATGATTTGTTGGATATTAAGAATTTTGATAAGAATCTCTATTAGTCACTTTCTTGTAGCTGTATTGGACACAGACAATTTGAAGGAGGAGTAGTTTATTGGATTCACGGTTTCCTCTGGGTTCAGTCCAAAATTGGCAGAAATCCATAGTGGAAAGGCAGGATGGAGAAAACTTTCTCAACCCATGGGAGGAAGCAGGGAAGAAAAGACAAGCCAAGGACAAGAATATATCCTCCCAGGTCACACAGCCAGCGATCTACCTTGAAATGTGCTCCACCTGCTATGGGCATATTTGGCAACAGAATTCACCAGTGCATGAATGCACAGCACCCCAAAGGCCCAGTCACCTGCCAAATACATGAGACTTAGGGGACCATTTTAGATATCAACCATAAAAAAATCTGTAAGTCTTTTTCTCTGCATTAAATATGCATGTTCCCGGGCTGGGGATTTAACATAGTGGTTCCAGCATCTGCCTGGCAAACGTAAGGTCCTGAGTTTGATCCCTGGTACCACATACCATAATGCTGGGCATGGTGGCTCCGGCCTGTACTCTCAGCACTAGAAAGACAGAAGGAGGATTGCTGTTAGTTTAAGCTGACTTGGGCTATATAGGGAGGGCCAACCAAAACTACAAAGTGAGATACTGTCTCATAAACTAAAAAAGAAAAAAGAAAAATGAGTGCTCATTTGAAATTTCAGCATCTGTTTCTTAACATCAAGACAGACTAAATAAATACATTTATTCCTTCATACATTATTTATAATCTCATAAGGCTAGATTTCTTAAATGCTTCCTAGTGCCTGCATTCCTATAAATTATACTCTTTGCCCATATATGAACATATTTTTATTGTTTTACATGAATCAACTCAGATACTTTAATAAAATTAAAATACAAAAGGCAG
>PVIC010056516.1:0-10918 GCA_004025085.1 Thryonomys swinderianus
GCACCACAGTGAGCTCAGGGCCAGCCTGAACTACAAAGCGAGACCCTGTCTCAAAAAGCAAAAAAAAAAAAAAAAAGAAACGAAACTTGAATGGTGAAAGTAAGGGACGTTGCCATTCTTCAAATATGACTGTATTAACTCTCAAGCACATTGTGTCCTTGATTACCCTCCTTATCTGTGTTCTCTTCATTGCCTCGTCCTTGAGTGAGCAACTCAGGAAGATGCAGCTCCAGGGCATAGGATCTCAAGACACCAGCACCAACATTGTGTGAGGTCTTTGCAAGCTGTTCACTTGTGACTCTTTCTTTCTTTCTTTCTTTCTTTTTCTTTCTTTCTTTCTTTCTTTTTTTTCTTTCTTTCTTTCTTATGAATTCTTTATTAGTACATTTTATATACAGCTCACAATCACACTCAACATTGGGGAATTTCCACCAGTATATGACTCAAGTTCAGTCTCATTTTTACCCATATCCCTACCCACCCACAACCCCCCCCATCCCCTATATACATGCTACCAGCAATAAATGCTGGTGAGGCTGCAGGGAGAAAGGAACTCTTCTCCAATGCTGATGGGATTGTAGACTTGTGCAGCCACTGTGGAGATCGATGTGGAAATTCCTCAGAAAACTAGGATTAGAGGTCCCATACTCCCCTGCTAGGAATATACTCAAAGGAATTAAAAGAATCATATTGTAAAGACACATGTATACCCATGTTCATAGCAGCTCAGTTTGTGATAGCCCAATCTTGGAAACAACCCAGATGTACATCAACTGGAGACTGGATAAAGAAGATGTGGGTGTTTTATAAAATGGAGTATTACTCTGCCATAAAAATGACAAGTTTCATTCATTTATGTGCAAATGGATGCACCTTGAGGACACATTAATAAGTGAAATAAATAGATCCCAGATATGTAAATACCATATCTTTTCTCTGGTATGAGAACCTGTAGATGTAAATGAGTTCTAGAATGTATGGTATATTTTGTGAAATAGGAAATATTCAAAGGGAATGTGGTAGGGAAAGTGATGAGGAGAAAGAACAAATAGGATTTGGAAAGAAAAAAATATCTTGTTATTTCTTTTGTACATTTTATCTCTTGCAGATGTCATGCACTCTAATAAACTACCACCTTGGAGTTCTAATGGGCCACTGAATGAATCTGTCCTTGTAAAGCTTCATCCCTAGGAGCTACTGTCATGTGCAAATGTTCAGTGTTTCCCGTTCAGAGTGACAGGTGCAGTGCCAGGCTCAGGGCAGCTTCTCATGGTGGACGGAGTCTTGACTTACTTCTCATGGTTTGTGTCTTTTGTAAATTTCAATGACACCTCAATAGCACCACCCACTGCAGGCAAACCCATCTCCTTTTTTCACTTTTCTCTTTGTCATTTTTTTCAGGCCTCATCTTTGTAATTTGAAAGAGCACTGGACATATAGATGGCCACAAAACAGACTTCAAACATCTTCTGAAAGCCCTAGTCTGAAGGCTTAATCATGAACCTAATGTGTACTGGGAAATGATGTGACTTTAAGAGTTGGTGTCCAGTAGAAAGACATTTGGTGTGGGGGGCAGGTCCTTGAAGCAGATATTGGGACCTCAATTGCATCTTCTCTCTCTCTCTCTCTCTCTCTCTCTCTCTCTCTCTCTCTCTCTCTCTCTCTCTCTCTCTCTCTCTTTGGAGCTCACCTTACACACCCTCTTTGTATGTGATTTACCTTCACAGCATAGCCAGAAATCACAGAACCAAGTCACTACAGACATAGCCAAAATACTTTTCCTCTTTTTCTCATTATTATCTCCAGTGATTTGTCATGGTGTCAGAAGGCTAACATGGGCACTTTATTCTCCCAAGAGGTATGTTGATGCTTCTATTGAGAGTTTTTAATGTAGAATTTATCCATAATTGTTTGTTTTTCTCATTTGTATATCCCTCTCCTGAAATCAGGACATTTCTTAGCATGTTCAAAATGTATAGTATTTTTCCCCCCTCAGGGTTGTTCAGGAGGGTTAGGATGGCTTCATCCTTTCAAGATGAACATCTTACATCTTTCTTTATCTTCTCTGAAACTTATGGTCCCTATCATTATTTTCATAGCTATTGCTGAATTTATTTCACTCTTCACTTAGTCGTAGTTTAAAGGAATACTTGTATCATGCTGTTCACTTCCCATTTAACCAAGCAATATATTATTAGTAGTATACTTTAGTCCTTTATTGAGGGTCATGAGATAAGGAGGGAATTCAAATCTGATGGTCATTGGTACTGATGGAAGAATCAGGTTACACTGGACAAGACAGAGAGGCAGAGGATCAGAACTCTTGCTATATGGATCAAACCACTATCCTCAGTGGCTACTTTTTTGGGACAACAGAGACATTTCCACCACTATTCACACACACAGAAAAATTAGTTTCTAGAACACTGAATACTTACTTCTGATATATACTTGACACTATTTTTAAACAATGTCTTAGCCACTATCATAATACTAAGCATGAGATGGATACACAATAGTGTTGAGTAAGTGAATAGACTGATGGAACGAAGTGTGAAAATAAGAGGTTAGACTCAGGTCAATATGTGCTTATAAGACAAGAGTGTATGCATGTTTTAAAAATAATTATGAATATTTTTCTTCTTTTAATTAATTGATTTTATTGGTACATTTATATACACATCATGATCACACTTGACTTTGAGAATTTGTACCAGTATATGATACAACTTAATTCTCATTTTTCCCATTTCCTTGCTCACTCTACAACCCCCACCCCATACATACATAATCTTTGTTTCCTTTTTTCTTTTACCTTTTTTTGCCCATGTTACTTACCTCTCTCCCCTTTACCCTTTGAATGTTTTCTATTTCACAATACCTATCATACACGCTAAAACTCATTTCATGAATATTTTTATTAGTACTGAGCATTTAAGATACAAAAACACCATGAGACTGTCTGACAGTTTGTAGGAATAGCTTTGCATAGTTTATGCATAAATCCATATGCAGGTCAAATTTTCCAGTTTAAAGAGCCTCAGGACATAGGAATTTCTATATCAGTACATTAATTACTTTTCACTCATTGCTGAGACAAAGTACCTGATACCCAAAATTAGAGAGGAAAGGGTTTGGCTCACAGTTTTTAGTGATTGTAGTCCATATTTGGCTGGCTCCAAGGTAGGACTGAAAAAGCTTAATAGTTCATGGCAACAGAAGACAGCAAAAGCAACAAGTGAACCTTAAAGCATCTCTCTTCCATTCTTATCTTAACCAGTCTGTGGGATTAAGGTGGTGTCAAACCAGTCAGTCACGTGTACTGGCTTAGTAAATCACCCCCCCTTCGTCAGCACATCACACACTCTAGATTGACCAATTTCCAAATAGCCCCACCATATTCATATGAAGCTTTGAGCTCAACATCTAAACACAAACCATAAGAACCAGTTGGATTCTTCTATCCTTCTATAGACACCAGAATTTTCTTTGCTTTGTACCAAGAATTCAAGTAGCCAGATTCAAATATGGAAACAAAACAAAACAGCATTTGCATGCTTGCACATGGCTTCAGCGTTTTTCTCATCATCAGCTACACAGACTCAAGGCTGCCATGGGTGCAGCACACAGTGCCTGCAACAAGCTCAGCTGTGCTGTCTGAGAAAATACAGGAGTTTCCTGCAGGAAGCTATGAAGCCACCCCCTGGGTATCTTCATGTTTCCTTGTTTACTGACTGCTGCAGTGCAAGTTGCTTAGGACAGCATGTTCTGAATTTTCAAGAGCAAAATACACATAATTTTCCTTGAATGCACTAAGCAGGCTTCAGTAGTGAAATTAGACCTTGAAGCTTTCCTGACAGATGATGGCTGGTGTCGTACAGAGCATACTGACAATCATTTTAAGTGTGGGTTGCATAATCGGAAATTTAGGAAATGGATTCATAGCAGTGGTGAACTTCATGGACTGGACTAAGAGAAGAAAGATGTCTTCAGCTCATCAGATCCTCACTGCCTTGGCCATCTCCAGAATTGTTTTCCTCTCCTTTCTGTTCCTGTATTGGTGGGTATCTGTGCTTTGTCCAGTTTTACTAAAGAACACAAAGATGTTACAAATAATTTATTTCACTTGGGCCGCGACTACCCATTTCATCATGTGGCTTGCTACATGTCTCAGCATCTTATATTTTCTGAAGATAGCCAACTTTTCTAATTCTACTTTTCTTTACCTGAAATGGAGAGTTAAAAAGGTAGTTTCAGTGACCTTGCTAGGGTCTCTTCTTCTCTTGTTCTTAAATATCTTACTACTAGAAGTACAAGATAATGGATGGATTGAATTTAAAGGAAATGTATTTTATAGTTCCAGTTCCAGGAACTCTACACAGTCTACAAAAATTCTTTTGTTCACAGAGACAGTGTTCATTGTCATACCCTTTACTGTGTCCCTGACAACTTTCCTTTTGCTCATCATCAACCTGTGGAAACATATGAAGAGGGCACAGCACAATGTCAGAGGGTCCAGAGACGCCAGCACCATGGCCCACATAAAAGCCTTGCAAACTATGATTGCCTCTCTGCTACTATATATCACTTTCTATATGACTCTTATTGTACACTTTTCTAACCATGAATTTGTAGAGGAAAATCCCATTGTTTCCTTTTTCTTGGACTCTATTCTAATAGCTTCTCTTTTGGGTCACGCATTTATCTTGATTTTGAAAAACAATAATCTGAGACAGGTTTCTAGTTTAGTGCTGATGTGGCTGAGGTGTTGGTGCAAAGATGTGGAATCCTTGGATTCATAGACATTTCCGAGATCATTGGATACAATCTAGAAGAAAATAAGATATTCCCATATTTCCTGTGCTTCACAAAAGTTTTTTTTAAACATGTAACAGCAGAATTTACAAAAGTATATTGGAATAAGAATTACCTAAGCACTTCACAACTTTGAGTGTATCTATAATATTTGTTTATATATGATGTATCAATGTAGAACAATTACACAAAAAATTTTGTTGTAAAAATGTTTTAGTAATTACTATATTTCAAATTTGAAAGTGAGAAAACTATATGTAATATATATGTACATGTATACATGTAAATTACAGCTACTGAAATTCCTAATTTAAATGCCAGAAATAGTTTTTATGTGCAATTTTTGTTTCAGCCTAAGTTATAATAGAGAAATAAAGAGTAAAATACAATGTGATTTTGAGATGTATATAAATTGTACCAATAAAGAATTCAATTAAAAAAAAGAGTAAAATACAAATGTTGGAAATCAATGCATTAGGTCCTTCAGTTCAAATGTGAGGTACAAATTATAAACTAAATAAAAATACTTCAGAATAATAAGGCTACTTTTTGAATTTTCCATGTATAGTATTTCTTTCATATTTAATAATTTTTTAAAGATTTTATGTTTATTATGAATGAGACTTTTGCATTTGGAAGCACATTATATTCTGCAATCTTTTTGTCCAGGATGTACTACACTTCATTTTAATTTTAATACATAAGAACACCAAGTCATAAAAATAGTCATCTTCTACCTCAGTGCCACAAAGGGAATTTGATGTTTTGATATACACTTTCTAAAATCACGTACTCTTATTTTCATTGTGTGTAAAAAAAAAATCAAGTTCTCATGGGAGTAGATATTTACAATAACCTACAAGTGGCCAACACATAATTACCACAAAGTTTTGTTCTGTTTATGAGATGTTTGCATCATTGTATGGAAGAAAAGACAAATAAAATGATCTCATAAAATATTTGCATATTTAAAATAAACTGAAGGCAAGAAATGGTATTAAAAGATGGAAATATTGTTAAGTACTGTTAAATATGTACTAAGGTTAAATCCTATGTATTTTTTGAAATGAAATCTTTATTCATATTTTTTTTCACAAAGAAATCCCTTGCAACTGTGAGACGGTTCATAGAATTGTTTTGGTTCTCTCAGCACTCATCATTTATTTACTTATTTGTTCAAAGAATGATATTATGAAATTATCCTGTGCATCTTCCAAAGGCACTTTAGTGAGAAATTGATGTTATGGAGTAAAAAGTCAGCATCTATAATATTCACTGTAGAGAGAGTGTTATATTATGTGGGGATCAGGTAATTTTGTATTTCACATCTTTTCAGGCCTTGCTGTGTTTAATATTATTTATCATGAGAATCAGTTTTGAGACTGAAGCAGTAAAAAATAAATCAAACCAGTCCATGAACATGAAAGACACACTCAGGAGTTTTGGAGGTTAAGTATTTATTGCTGGCCAACACTAATCTGGAATTCCTTCCAGCAGTCACAGACGGAAGTGCTCTGGACTAAGCACTATTAATAACTCTGTTTTTTCTTGGAGCAGGTCAGTTGAGAAGTGACAGAAAAGTGACTAAGTATGGCACAAGAACTAAATTTTGATCATTTCAGGCGTACAAAGACAATAAAAATTAGGAGCTTTTCCATGGCCCATCTGTATTTCTTAGCAAAATACGTCTGTATAGATAAAAGCTGTGTTTGACTCTAGCTGCATTGTTAAGCAGAAAACCAAATAAATAAAGAACCTAATGGTTGTTTTCTGACTCTTAAAAGAGTGTACATGCTTCAACCATATTGTGTAGGGCTCACCTCTCTAAATAAATTATTTAAATCTCTAATATCTAATTTATGACTTAAAACTTTATAGGTTGTTAAGCAGTTTTTTTTTGTTTTGTTTTGGTTTTTTTTGCTTTTGAGACAGGGTCTCGCTTTGTAGTTCAGGCTGGCCCTGAGCGCTATGGTGCCCAGGCAAGCTGCCGCGAACTCACCAATCCTCCTGTCTCTGCCTCCCCAGTGCTGGGATGACAGGCGTGAGCCACCACGCCTGGCATTGTGGTATGCGGTGTTGATTGTTGATGGGCGTGTCCCCACGCCCGGCATTATATGTGGTTACCGGGGATCGAACTCAGGACCTTGCGCTTGCGAGGCAGGCGCTAGAACCACTGAGCTAACCCTCCGGCCCGTTAAGCAGATTTTTGATCTTATATAATTACTATTAAAGCTATGTCTCACCTTTTATTAACATATAAACTGAGGCAAGACTATGCATCATTACCATATTAGAAATAAGTACCATCACTGGTATGAAGATAGGCCCCGTAGATGTGTGTTTCCCTCCTTTATTTGTTGGGGCTGCATAGGCTGAATACTGAGAATAGTATCTGGTTATACTTACATTTATACTCTCCAGTTATTCAGCAGTTAACCACTGTAACCCCTTTCCCTGGGGATTTTACTACTTTAATCAAACAAAATGGTGGGCCAGGAGGCCACACCCCTAGAAATAAAATGGCAGGCCTGGAAGCCTCATCTTGGAAAGAAAATGGTGGACCAGAAGGCCCCAGTCCTAAAGACAAAATGGTGTCCTGGAGGCTCCAGTCAAAGAAACAAAATGGTGGACCAGGAGGCCACATCCCTAGAAATAAAATGAAGACTTAAAAGCCTCATCTCAGAAACAAAATGCTGGGCCAATTCCAAACCAACTATTCGAGCAGACAATCCAATTCTAAACCAAGCAAGCTTCCCTTATTCACTCAGCATGAGTTGTTGAAGGGACATACTTGTGAAAGACTGATCAGGCTTTTCTTTCTACTCAGTTCAGCATAGGCATGTTCTGAATGTTCTCAGAAACCAGGAAAACATTCAGAAACAAAAACAGATATCCATTCTTACCTCCTCTTGTTTCCAGACCAGGTCAAACCAGAGGCAGACTAACACAAACAGGCAAAAGCAGATGTAGACTAATGCAATGACAAAATTTTGCAAGCATAAGTGTCCTCACTCCCTTCTTGGGTTCAGAGAGCTTATGACGGTGAGTAGATATCATTCTCATTCTCTGAAGAGGCTCAGAGAAGACTCTGCGGGAGCAACATCTCTCCAGGGGAGGGGAGAGACTCTTTCTCTCTTCCACAAGGGCTTCTACTGATGACCAAGCTATCAGCAACATGGATTATCCTGGATAGACGAGCCCCCATAAGAAGCAGCAGAAAATAAATCACTCTAGTCCAGAAGAATGGGAGAGACACTCACAAGTTTTGGAGGCAAAGTATTTATTTTGGCTGAGACTAACCTGAAATTCCTTCCAAAGTGGTCAGCCTCCCCAGAACAAAAGCAGGGGTCTCTTAAATAAACTAGGAAAGGAGGTGTGGTTATAGATATGTTGCACTTAGGTTACACACACCCTATTTAGATGCAAGGCACATAGAATCACATAATTAGTTGAGGGGTTCTCTAAGAGGTAGAGAATACAGCATCACAGTCTTATTACATTAATTTTCTATTCCAAGACAAGTTAATTGGTCAGAAGTTTACATCAATCTCAGCATTTTTTATATAGCCTCATTTTTATGCAGCTTTTCTGGAGACAAAGACATTTCTGTGGTTTTCAAAATCAATTTTATTGGTACATCATGATCACACTGGACATTGAGAATTTGTACAAGTATATGATACAACTTAATTTTCATTTTTCTCCTCCCTCTGCCCACCCTACAACTCTCCGCTCTCTATATACATAAGCTTTGCTTCCTTTCTTTACCATCAACTTTTTTATTTCCCTTTTTTACTTATGCCTATCCCCCTTTTCTCATTATTTTATGTTTCACAATATCTATCATACATTTTCGAATAGTTATCTGAAGAAGCAGAGCTATAAAAAGAGAAGGATGAAAATGGGGTGGGGGGGGGCTGCTCCTCTGCCTGCCAGTTAACAGAAGAAGCTATTTCCAGGTTCAAGATGAGAGAAGAAAACCTGACTATGCACAGCAAGAAGCAGTGCAGAGCTGGAGAGACCACCCAGGACCAGCAATTTGTCCCTGAGATTCAGATGAAACAGCAAGAGGAAGATTGTGTAGTCACATGAAGATTGTGGTAGAAGAATTATGAAAAAGGATGAACTCTTTATTCTAATAGTAAATGTTCTTAATTTTTCTATGATAATATCTGTGCAACATATATTCATGCTTCATCCCAAAAACCATGACACCACTTTAGATATGTAAGAAGGCAGAAGCTAAAAGTGGAATATTTAACCCAATGTCCCATAGGTAGAAAATAGTAAAAACAAAAAATGTTAGCAAGTCCCAACTTGACTCCTAAGCCAGCAATCTTAAATATTTACAATCAGCTCATCCCACCATTTCTTCTTCTGGGATTGGTGTCATGGGTCCCAACTCACACAGATGATTAAAGGGTTTGAGTAATATGACATGGTATAGCTTAGACCACTGGTCTCCAGAAATCTCACACAAAAAGTTCCTGAATATTCTTCTCCTTGGAATTTACTCTTTTATAATATGATATGCATATGAAATTTTTTTCAGGCTTGACATTTCTGTTTACAATGACCAATTAGTAGAATGTCACCTACGTACAGAATTAACATGATGTTTTACAGAATGGGAAACAAAGTAGGGAAAATGTTCGTAGCTCAGTGACAGAATGAGAAAATGATTGTCTCAGTTTCCATCCTCACACTAATAAAATAAAAAATGAGTAATAAGTAAAAATAAACTAGTAGCAACAGAAGAATATGGTCCTGACATGAAATTGTAAAGGGTACTCTTATTCTGAAAACTGAACTTAATTTTTATGACTTTCCTTCACAATGAGTATAGATTAAAACTTTCACCGACTTAGCAGTCACATAAAAAGTGTTGGAGGGTTAGGTTGTTTTTCTACCTAGTAAAGGTGCTACTTGCCGGAGGGTGCCAGAGCAATGAAAATTTACGTTAACTGAGATCCATCTGATAGCCAAGCTGTTTTACATAGTCTAACCCCGCTATTCAATATATACATGAAAAGGACTACCTATCTGACATTCAAGTGTTTTTTTTTTCGTGATTCCTATCTTTCCATTCCTTCCAGAATGTGATTATTAATATTGTATTTTTTTTCTTCCAGGAGGGGAGAGTTTCAGAGGCTTCTTCGCAGTCGTGTTTACAATAATCTCACTTAATCTATAGGTCTGAAAGAAATGTGAGAGTTTTACAAGTTTTTCAATTCTATGCATTTCAATTATAAGGTCAGCACTAGATAAATCACTACAAATCCATTTGAGAGGTTTCGTGACAGGCTTCATTTGAGGCTCTCAAGAGAATCATGTTCAGATGCTTCTGCTGCAGGTCCCTTTCATGCCCCACAGAGTATAAGCAGTCCAGGACCATTCCTGCCAGTTATAGGTATTGTGGATGTGCGCCTCTCCTCTGAGAACCGAAGTCTGGTGACAACAGGTCTTTGGTAAGCACCACATGGACACCTCCTGAACATGTCTGAGGTGTGTTTTCTAGGTCTCTGTCAAGGGGACTTAGAGTCTTCCCTCACTCACTGCACCCTGGTTCTCTGTGTTTGCTCACTGCTAAAAACTGGAAGGAGCTGTGGCTTTCCTTTTCAGAAGGTAAGTGAAGAAGTCGAATTTTAAACTCCCTCTTTCTTGGAGTATAGTGTTTATCAGGCTACAAAGGCTCATCATGTGGTAGCTCCTGAACCCACTCCATAGGCGGTTGCTCTCACCATTTGGCCAGATCTGCTGGATTTGCAAGATCAGTGAGTCTGCACTGTCTGTGCTCAGTCTACATCCTGCAAAACCTATCAGAGGTGCTGGATAAAAGCACTTATACTCTAGGACACTGCTCTCTCCTTATTCGCGTACATGCTTACTGAGCACTGCCCCGCCAGACTCCTTTGGTAGGTTTTCCTCCTCTTCCATTATAGAAAACACCAGAGAACAGAGCTCAGTTCTTCATGTTTCAACTAGTTATGCTGATCTTGTTGGTCATCTCACAGTCTCCATATTGAGAAGGTGGAGTTCCACAGAAATCGATTATGCCAATTATCCAGATCTGTCTGTAGATCTATAAGTTTACCATCTGCTT
>PVIC010056517.1:0-10916 GCA_004025085.1 Thryonomys swinderianus
TTTAATGCTCTTCTTTGACTGATGACAGGACAATGTTTGTTGCAGGTCTCTTTCTATTATCTGGGGCCCTTTGGAAGCAGCACTTTCCTGGGGGGTCCTCCTTGAATCTGTAATAACCCTTGAGAGTTCTCACTCCTGACACATCATGGTAGGTATTTGAGCAGAACAATCACATCATGTTTGTTACCATAATACAATAGATGCCAATATCAGTATTAAACACAGCAAATAAGATAAAAATTTTTGTTAGATTCTATAGTGGATACTTTGAGCTTATGAGTTACCTCTTTGTCTGACTCCTCACTGCACAGCTCTGGGATACAGTGGGCTGGTGGGCGGCCTTCAGTCCACTGGAAATGGACTGCACCCTGCAACCGGGTCCGCTTGCTGCTCCCTCAGTCCACCGGAAGCAAGGCATGGTGGGGCCGTATCCCCTGGGTCTGGTCCGCCCACGGCTGTTCCCTCAGTACGCTGGAAAACAGGGCACGACGGGGCCCGCAGCTGCTGGGTCCGGTCCGCCTGCCGCTCTTTCCTCAGTCCGCTGGACACATGGCACAGCGGGCCCGGAGCTGCTGGGTCCGGTCCACCCGCCGCTGGTTCCCCAGTCTGCCGGAAACACAGCACGGCAGGCCCGGAGCTGCTGGGTCCGGTTCGCCTGCTGTTGTTCCCTCAGTCCACCGGAAATCGAGAATTTATATTTTTGTGTAATTGTATTAACCTGGATTTTGTAGGGAACCGGAACTAGTAAGACGTGGTCACACACACATACATGTGCACAAAATAGGTGCTGTTAATATTATGAGTCCACCTGACTGAGCTAATGATTACCTCACTAACTGATGGGTAAGCTGAGTGTGCTTTGGGACAGCATTTCTGCAGGGAATTGGTCTTTGATCCAGTGGACTGAGCCAGTAGATTACGCTCACAGGATATAGGCAGTGCTAGAACAAAAAAAGAAAAGAACAGTGAACATGTTCTCCCTGTTTGAGCTGAGGACTCTGTCATATTTTTTTTTTTTTTTGAGACAAGGTCTTAGTTTGTAGTTCAGTCTGGCCCTGAGCTCACTATGTAGCCCAGGCAAGCCTGGAACTCAGCAATCCTCCTGCCTCTGCCTCCCAAGTGCTGGGATTACAGGTGTGAGCCACCACATCTGGCAACTCTGTCATATTTTGACCTCATGATCAGTGCCTTTGGTTCTGGTGCTTCATGATCTGACTGAATTGTGTCACAGATTGTCCAACTTGCAGCTTTGGGACATCTTAGCTTTCCAACCCACATATGTATTTACATTCGCTAATATATACTGACTAATACAGTAACAGAACTTTCCAGAGGAATAGAACCAGTAGGAGATAAACCAGTAAGAAGACAGGTAGACTAAATAGATAGGTGGATGACAGATAGACAGATCAGACAGACAGATGGATAGATAGGCTGATAGTGGGAATTGTCTCACGCAATTAAAGAGGACAAGAGGTTCTTTGAGGGCCAATCTGCAAGAAGACCTGATAGTGTAGTTCCATTTGGGTCCAAAGGCCTGAGAACCAGGAAAGCCAATCATCTCTGAAAGATTATCTCTAAAAGCTGGGCATGGTGGCTCATGCCTGTAATCCCAGCACTTGGGAGGCAGAGACAGGAGGATTGCTGAGTTCAAGGCTTGCCTGGGCTACATAGTGAGCTCAGGTCCAGCCTGAATTACAAAGCGAGACCCTGTCTCAAAAAAAAAAAAGATTATCTCTAAAAGACAGTCATATACAGAATAATGTTTTGCCAGGTATCAGGGCACCCAAACAATGGTCATAGCAGTAATTTTTCATAATATTGCTCTAGGCCTCTAGTAAGCATACTGATTCACTTTCATATTTGTTGGAAGTTTTTATTTACCTTAAGATGCATATGATTTCACTGGCATAGACTCCTAATTTATTCAGAATGAACATGAAAAATTTTGAAACTTATTGAAATTGGTCTGCAGTAAAAGAGTATGTTGTCTACAAGAAGATAAAGATGTGAGACAGAAAGAAAAGATGTCTTGGGATGACAAGTCCCTGGTTCTAGACTTTCCTTACCAGATACCTCTCTGTTGCGTTATATAAACTAGTGATTTCCCCTTTTTCTCCAAGGGTATTTGCATTTCTCCTGCAACTTCCTTCTGAAGGGGTGCTGAGTAACAGAAGAAGTGCTGCTAATGTGCTAAGGTGACTTTTACCCTCAGGCTTTTAGAAAATGTATTTCCTAGGTGGCTTTGGGAACCTTTGTGAGGGGAGAGCTACGACTTATTGCATCCCTTAGTGCTCCTGACCTTGGAAAAGCAATGAATCTGGTTCATTGTCTACCAACATTCTGATTCTTATATTTGATTTTAAAATTTTATACTTGATATGTCAATCACAAAATATTTAGATAATCTGGGAATGAGAATACTTTTTCTTTTTTTGAGACAGGGTCTCACTTTGTAGGTCAGACTGGCTCTGAGCTCACTAGGTAGCCTAGGCAAGCTTTGAACTCAGCAATCCTCCTGTCTCTGCCTCCTGAGTGCTGGGATTACAGGTGTGAGCCACCAAGCCTGGCAGGAATGAGAATACTTTAAAATTGCATATACTGTATCATTTACTTCTCTTCTCTTTTCTTATCTCCTGTCAGTCATAAGTCTGTCCCTACCTAAATATAGAAAAAATCTGAAATAAACTGATTCTGATTTAAATTTCATGGAGAAGACTAAGCATCCACAAGCAGTGCTTTCTTGGCAGTGCCATCTTCAGAATGATGCTAATAAATTCTTTATGTGGATAAAAAAAAGTGACTGCTCTTGACTGAGTAAAAGAGTTACAAAAGCCAAGACAAATGGGAAACTGGGAAATAAAGTCATAGTTCTTGATGTTCTGACCAACCACATGGAGTATTTTTCTGTCAGAAGAACATGCCAAGGATGTAGTGTGTTGAACTCACCCTTTTTTCATGGGATAGTGAGACCCTGGGTGAATTCAGATGTCACAGAAATGCACAGAGGCAAACCTGCTCTCTGCCAGTGGCTCACCTTTTCCTCAGTGCTGTAACTCGCTGGAGGGTCAAGATGAGAAGGGCTTTCCAGCTTTGTAAAAAGGCTCAGAAGAGGAGACACAAGAATTTCAAATGTGAAGAAATGAGAAAGAACAATCTTGTGATGCAGGGTGAGGATGGAGTAGACACAGACAGCTGTTTATGGAATCAGAAGTAACTGGGAAAGGGACAGTAAGGGGACACTGTGCCCAAGGTCCCCAGTTGATTTTTATACAGCTTTTAAAATCTGGTAAGTGGAAAAAGGAACCATGTTATTGCTTCAAAGAGGAAAAAGTGATGAAGATAAGATACTCAGTTTTATTCAAAGGTTTTGATGACTTGGGAAACCCAGGTCTGATTCTTTGTGAAGCAACATGCTTGTGGGTGGCACATGGCCCCAGGGGTGCTTGGTGAAGATCACCTGGCCTCTGCCCAGCGCACCCTGTGATGTGTGGGGAGACTGGCTTCATGGGGCCAGAGTGTGACAGCTTTCCTTCAGCACAGAGAACCTTCCCCACAAAATGGGTTTCTGGATTTAGAAAACAAAAAGTGACCCAGACTTTGCAGTCACACATTTCAAGTCCATGGCACAACAGTGCGTCAGCAGTTTGAGGATCAGAGTCCCCTTTCTGGGCAAAGAAGACAAAGCTATAAAAAGAATTATGCACGAGCCAGTGTCACAGCCTTGGGGGAGCAGGGTGGCACTTCTCAGAGACTTGTCTACGTGTTTTGTTTTGTTTTGTTTTTCATCCAAAGTAATGCTAAAGCACAAAGAGAAGCAGCAGATAAAATTAAGTTTTCTGAGTAGGGCCCACTAAGAAACAGATGGGGTCAACTTGAAAACTGCTAAAAATAGAAACATGAATTTCAGACCAGTCTTAGGTTATAATCAAGACATAAATGCTGGTCCTCTTGAGGACCTTTCACACTGCAGTACTGCTTGACCAATTCTGTTTTCATTTCCAAAAACTTTAAAAACACAAAATGAGGGTTAAAGAGAGAAGTTGGAACAACCTAAATTCATTTATGCAAAGGTGATTAATTTTCCCATTGAGGATTAAAGGAAGGAATGTTTTAAAATAAAATTTAAAATCACCATAAATTTCATGCTTTAAGAACAGAGTAAAATTTTTTAAAAGGTCCAGGTGGCTAACATTGGTTTTGCAGAAATTTCGGGAGTTTGCAGTTAGCAAAACTTTAAACAAAAATACTTCCCAGTTCACCTAGAACAGCCTAAGAAGTTACTAAGTGATGCTACATCTGTTTCCTCCCAGTGGGGAAAGTGGGCTGCTGCTGGACACTCCTGATACTCCTATTCATCACTGGAGGACAGACCAACCAAAGACATCAGACAGGCATGGGAAAAGATGGGATTGTTTCTACTAGAGGAAATAAGGCAAACAAATGTTCTATTTTCTCTTTTTGAGGTAATGGACATTGGGCAAAGATGGTTAATTAAAAGGGACAAGTGAATTATTAAAGGATTACAATTTTTGAAAAATAATAATAAATCTAATGCTTGCTGAGAAAATAGATTGGGGTCTCCAAAGCCTTGGCAATAATATATTCACCTGATAGATATTTTTATCAGCCAATTTCCCCCCCCCACCCCGGATAGTCAGAGAGCAAATTTTATGTAAGAATGCTACCATATGTAAGTGGCTTATGATATCCTGAAGATTTCTAATTTAACTGTACTTAACCATCATGTGGAAAAGTAGTTTTAATAATTCTTGAAAGAGCCTGTGTTTTTTGATAAAATTATCATTTAGAGAGCTAATCAAGACATGACAATTGGAACATATGTAGACAAAGGAGGAGTTCTGAATCTGCTAGAAAGACTAATGAAAAATATGAAAACTTTATCAGTTACATAACTATTTGGAAACTACAAACTATCAAAATTCAGCCAAGATAAATGGTATAGCACCCAAATTGTCATACATGCATTTAAATTCTCCCTCAAAAGAATCTCTTGGTGCAGATGGTTTCACTATGGAAGTTTTAAAGAATAATTAATGTTGATTTTCAACAATTCCTTTCAGAAAATAAAACAGGAAGAACACCTCATCTCATTTTACAAGTCTGTTACCCTGATGACAAACATCATACAAAGATAGTACAAAAACAGAACATAACAGAAAAATATTTCTTGTGAACTTAAAGTGAAAATCTCCAAAAAAATATCAGTCAACTCATTGGTTTACTAAAAATAAATAAATAAATAAATAAATAAATAAATAAATAAGCCTAACACACCCCAACAAAGACAGGTTATTCCAGGGAGTATGATTGATTCAAGTGTAGAAAGTCATTTAATGAAATCCATATCAAAAGACTAAAGGTAAAATATATGATCAAAAACAACAATACAGAAAAGTTACTTGAAAAAATTCAGCACCTATACATATTTTCAGCGAACTAGAAACATAGTGGAACTTCCTCAGGATCAGAAAAAGGATACTCGCTACAATTATAGGTAATATCAAAATTAATGGTGAACAGCTAAATTTTCTTCATTTAAAGCAGAGAACAAGATAACATCTGCTCCCATAATTTTTATTTAGCATTATAATTGAATTTCAAGTTAATGTAATAATGCAAGAAAATAAGAATAAAGAATAGATTAAAAATATATAGCTGTTTCTGCAGAGAATATCCCAATTTATTAAATTTCTAGAAATAATGTTACAGGATGACAGATCAATACCAAAAATCAGTTGTACTCCTGTTTTATTAATTTGCATCTTTATGACCAAACACAATATTGAGAATTTATACCAGTATAGGACACAATTTAATTCTCATTTTTCCCATTCCCCTACTCACCTTACAACTCCCTACCCCTATATACATAAAATACCCCTTTTAAATTACCATCATATTTTTTCTTCTCCTTGTTATTTACCCCTACACCCCTTTCTCTTTGAATATTTTCTATTTCAAAATAGCTACCATATGTTCTAGAGCTCATTTACATATTCAGTTTCTCATACTAGAGAAAAGATATACTATTTACAGATTTGTGACCTGTTTATTTCACTTAGGAGTATGTCCTGAGGTACATCCATTTGAGTATAAATGACTCTAATTTATTATTCTTTATGGCAGAGTAATACTCCATTTTATTAAAAAAAAACCCACACATCTTCTTTATCCAGTCTCCAGTTGATGGGCATTTGGGTTGTTTCCAAGATTGAGCTATCACAAACTGTGCTTCTATGAACATGGGTGCACATATGTCACTGTGATATGACTCTTTTAATTTTTTTCACGTACATATCTAGCAGGGGAATAGCAGGGTAAAATGGGACCACTAGCTTTTGAGGAAACTCCACACTGATCTTCATAGTGGTTGTACCAGTCTACATTCCTACCAACAGTGGAGAAGGGTTCCTTTCTCCCCACAGCCTCACCAGCATTTATTGCTGGTTAATTTCAAAATAGCAGCCATTCTTTGTGGAGTGAGATGGAATCTCAGTGTTGTTTTCATCTGCATCTCTAGAATGACTAGTGATGTTGAACATTTCTCCATATGCCTCTTAGATGCTATTACTTCTTCCTCTGAAGTGTGTGTTCATTTCAGATGCCCATTTTTGAATTGGGTCTTTAAATTTGGGATGTGCTGACTTTTTAAATCTCTTTATATATTCTAGACAGTAGCCCTTTGTCAGAGAAACTGCTGGTAAGAATTTTTCCCCAATTTTCTGGTTGTCTCATTGTTCTGCTGGTGGTTTCTTTTGCTGTGCAGAAGTTTTTTGTTTTTAATAGAATGAGATCCCATTTGTTGATTTCTTCTGCTAGTTCTTATGCTACAGAGGTTTTGTACATAAAATCTTTCCCTAATCCAGTGTCTCCAAGAGTTCTACATAACCTGTTTTGTTTCTGTTTTAATATTTAGGTCTCTAATCCACTTTGATTTTAAGTTAGTACACAGTGACAGAGATAGATCTAGATTTAGTCTTTGGCAAGTTAAAGCCCAGTTTTTCCAGCACCATTTATTAAAGGAGCTATCTTTCCTCCATTGAGGATATTTGGTTCCTTTGTCAAACAAGAGATAGCATAGTGTATCTGGAGCTGATTCTGGATCTTCTAATCCATTCCATTGGGCCTCAGGTTTGTTTCTTTGCCAGTACCATACCATTTTCATCACAGTGACTTTGTAGTCTAGTTTCAGGTTGGAAACCTTGAACCATGTCCTTATTCCTAGGATTGCTTTTGTTCTTCTAGATCTCTTGTGGTTTCTGATGACTTTTTGGATTATTTTCTCTAGATCTATGAATTATACTGTTGGGATTTCAATCAGTATTGCATTGAATCTATACAGTAGTTGTGGGAGTTTAGCCATTTTGACAATATTAGTTCTTCCTATCTGGGAACAAGGGATGTCTTTCCATTTTCTGATATCTTTTTCAACCTTGATTTTCAGAGTGTTGTAGTTTTCAGAGCAAATGTCTTTTACCTCCATTGTTAGATTAATTTCTAGATATTTCCCTTTTTTGGATGATATTGTGAAGGGGATTTACTCCCCAATTTCTCTCTGAATGAGTCTGTTGTTTGTGTATAAAAAGGCTATTGACAGGCCGTAGATTTAGCTCAGTGGCTCTGGTGCCTGCCTCACAAGCGCAAGGTCCTGAGTTCAATCCCCGGTAACCACATACAGTGCTGGGCATGGTGACTCACGCCCAAAAGCCATCAATACCACATACCACAGTGCTGGGCGTGGTGGATCACACCTGTAATCCCAGCACTCAGGAGGCAGAAGTAGGAGGATTGCTGAGTTTGAGGCTTGCCTGGGCTACATAGTGATCTCAGGGCCAGCCTGAACTACAAAGTGAGATCCTATCTCAAAAAAAAAAAAAAAAAGCTATTGACTTTTAAGCATCGACCTTGTATCTGGCCATGTTGCTAAATTTGCTGATTAAGTCTAACAGTCTTTTGGTTGAGTTTTTAGTATCTTCTATATAAAAAGTATCATGTCGTCAGTAAATAATGACAGTTTAACTTCTTCCTTTCCTATCTTTATTCCTTTTATTTCTTTCTCTTCTCTTATTGCTGTGGCTAATGTTTCCAACACTATATTATATATGGTGATAGTGGACATCCTTGTCTTGTCCTGACATTAAAGTGAAAGGTTTCAGTTTTTGACTATTTAGAATAATACTGATTATTGGTTTCTCAGAAATAGCTAGCATTAGGTTGAAGTTGCACTCTCATATGTTCAAAGTTGTGCTTCTATATGCTAATATTAGTAATAAAAGTAAAATGCCAGTACTATTTATCATTGCTCCAAATAAAAGACGATGCTTAGGTATAAGTCTTAGAACATGTGTTCAAGAACTGTATGCTGAATTAATAAAAGATGAAAGAAAGAACAGCTGAAAAAGGCAGAAAATAAAAAAAAAGTATTACACAGTGTTGATAGGATACAAATTAATATAACCACTATGAAAAACAATACAAACTTCCTCAAAAGATACAACTAGGCCAGGTGTGGTGTCTCACGCCTGTAATACTAGCACTCGAGAGGCAGAGACAAGAGGATTGCTGAGTTGTGAGGCTTGCCTGGGCTACATAGTGAGCTCAGAGCTAGCCTGAACTACAAAGTGAGACCCTGTCTCAAAAAAAAAAGATACAACTAATAAAAATAGGTCATCTGTATGATTTAGCCATTTTGCTTACACATACATATACACATATAATACATACATGTATACATATATATTTGTATCTCCATGGTATATATATCCATAATACATATTAATATCATATATATAAACATACCAAGGAGATACTTGAATTTTAAAAAGTGATGTATGTGTTTGCAGAACATTACTCCACCGTAAAAAGAATGAACCCTTAACCTTTAGAGCGAAATGGTTGGAACCAGAGGACATTAAATTAAGTAAAATAAGCCAGATTTAAGAGAACAAAATACTTTTTGTTCTTTCTCATGTGTACTAGTTGATAGAACTTCATTAATATGAAAAATTAATACATGTTCATAAAGAAGAAATTCAACCTCAAGAGTACATACTTCATTTTGTAGAACATTACAGAAGTAAAATTATAGACATGAAGAACAGGTAAATGGTTGGCAGGGTTATGGGCAGCACAGTAGGTGGTGTTAGCTAGAAGGCAGTGAGAAAGAGTGTGGTGCTGGAGAGCAGTTCCACCATTACAGTGGTGCTTACACAGCGCTAGGCACAACATACTTACATACAGTTACTTACACACAGATAGGAGTGAGTGAATGTAAAACTTACAAACAACAAATGAGATTGGTGAATTTCACCAACATCCGTGTCCTAGTGTTCATGATTCTGCAATATGTTCCCATTGGGGCTAACTGAATGAAGGCTACACACGTGTCTCTGTGTATTGTTTTGAGAAACTCTGTGAATCTATACCTATTTAGGAGCTACAAACTAACAAAGTTACCTAACGATTCCATGGATTATTCTCCAATCCACTAAGTGTCGTATGTAGTTTAGACCATGAGACAAATAGACAATATAACCTAATACATCATTTTCCCTAAATGTGATGGGTTTATTTTGGTATGACCAGTTGTGCAACATAACTTTCAGTAAGAAAAATTACACAAATAGTCAAAATGCACAGAAAGCCAAAATTAAAATTTCTGATTCCCCAATGTTGTGTGTGATTGTGAGCTATATATGAAATGTACTAGTAAATAATTCAATTTAAAAAACATTAAAATTTCTGAGATGTGAATTTGTAGACAAATGTACTTCAGCTGATTAGAGGATGCAAATCTTCAGAAATCCCCTTTAAATTAAACCTCTGGGACAATGAATGTTAAATATTTGGTATATTGAACGTGGAGAGCATTGTGATTGATACTTAAAGCAAATAGTTAAAATATGATTGATAAATTTTAAATATTTTACAAAATATAATTTTACTCAACACTTCCATTTGATACTTTTTATAATTTCTAGCATTACATCTTTAAATAGAGGAGGTTTCTTGAGGTGAGTCACTGGCTTTTACAAACACTTTACATGACCTTACAAAAGTGCAAAACCACACATAATAAAAATAGTATATTACAAAAATTGTGTACCTTGGGTACATGTTTGAATGTAGTCTTTAAATAATCTTTAGAAGTTCTTGATTTTTTTGCCTTTTGTGCAGGTAAAAGAACTAAAGCTCAGAATGAGGCCTTGCCTAGGGTCTAAGTGTTAATAAATGTACCCAGTTTATTTCACCTAAATTAGGTACATCAATTTACCTTAAAATGTCTCAAGTTTTATCCTTCTTTATGGGAAAATTGTACCTCACTGTATGCAAACATTATATTTTCTTTATTCATCCATTGATGGGCATACATGCTCTTTCCAAGATTTATCTGTTACAAATTGTTCTAATATAAACACAGATGTGTATATATTGCTGAAGATTGACGCTCATATTCAAATTAGAAGAGAAACAAAGAAAGTGAGGGAGAAAGGAAGGGAATATGGATGAAAAATAATAAAAAAGAGTGAAAGGAAAATAATAGAAACAAAATTCTGTAAATGGGGAAGAGAAAAAGATTGAAGGGAGAGGTGGGTAATGGAATAAAAAAGAACTAAGATATAGCATGTGCAGGTACAAATTCCCTATGATGAACGTGATCATTCTGTATATAAGAAATTCTGTATATAAGAAATCAAATTAATTTTGAAAAGAATTAATAATGAGCAGTACATCCAGAATTAAAACTCTAGGCTGAGTCCATAACATTTCCTCTTTCCTTTATTTCCTACAGTGTTCTATTATGAGGTCTGAGAGAGAAGGCTCACAGAACTTGGATAACCAGCATGTCTCAGCCCATGAATTTTAAATTCAAGTATAATTGGTGAAGCACT
>PVIC010056518.1:0-10937 GCA_004025085.1 Thryonomys swinderianus
GTCTCAACAACAACAAAAAAAGAAAATCCTATGATAATGTTTTAGCATTAGCTGAATTTTGTGTACACTTGAAAATTTTTGGAGTACTTTTGTAAGGAATATCTCAATTGATGTTTTTAGAAAATAATGTTTTCCTTCCTGTCAGCTAATCAAAGGGAAATGTTTCAAATAGAGTCTTGTGCCTTCTTTTACCCATGGCATCCTGAATGATCTTTTCCTTTGCTGAAATAATTAATACAAACTGTATGTGATTTGTAGTTAGCAAATAAGACACTCAAAGAACATGATGAGTCAGGCACATTGTGGGTGAAACTGAATAAAATCAAAAATAATATTCAAAGCATTGTGATCTAATTCTATTATATGGTGGGAATTATAATTAGCAGCTGCTATTTCTTAATATTCAGTTTCAGAATCTGCCACTGGTGCTTCGTAAAGTACCAGAGTGCGGTGCCGCAGAGTCTGAAAGTAGTCGTTGGCATCGCCGTGGTGCAGGCGAGAACACAGGTAGCGAGGGGTGGACGGGAGGCAGCCTGGGTCTCTTCGGGCTTCAGGGGGCGAGGCCTTAGCATTATGCCACGATTAGGTTCACGTGCTCACTTAATGGAACGTGTGTGTTGCTAATTAAAGACCTTATCAAAGAATTATATAGGACTATGTGAAAATGCTCATGAGAGAGTAAGGAACATATTGGGTCAATACAATGCCTGTATTAAAATAAAGGACCAGAAAAACAGGAAAGATGAGAACAGTGTTCACGCAACTTTTCCCTCGGGTTGCACTTTAATATATTGCTAATGAAAGCCTATTTTTAAATAATAAATGAGTCCCATTGAGTGGTAAATAAGTAGGTGGAAAATGCCAATTACTATTTGTTTTGCTGACGTGCCTTTGCTAACAAAGTGTGGGGCTCGTTGGAAGAAGTCATATTTTCTCTACACTTTGGGAGCCCATGGTGACGTCCACGTGAACAGCCCATGTCTCTTGGGTATGTGCAATGCCAGGACCACACAGCAAAGCCCAGCCGCCCACGGGGGAAGCTCTGCATGAATGCTGTGTGACCCAGTGTCTTTCCAAAAGCCTTTTTAAAAAAAAAAATAGCTCGTGGACCGGAGGGTTAGCTCAGTGGTTCTGGCACCTGCCTTGCAAGCGCAAGGTCCTGAGTTCGATCCCTGGTAACCACCTACAATGCTGGGCGTGGAGACTCACGCCCACCAGCCATCAATACCACAACACAGTGCCAGGCGTGGTGGCTCACGCCTGTGATCCCAGCACTCGGGAGGCAGAGGCAGGAGGATTGCTGAGTTCGAGGCTTGCCTGGGCTCCATAGTGAGCTCAGGGCCAGCCTGAACTACAAAGCGAGACCCTGTCTCAAAAAAAAAAAAAATAGCTCGTGAAATAAGTATAGAATAAACTTGCTTTAAATTGCTTATATATATCCATAGGGGGCACAATGTGAGTTTCAATTTCCTGTCATACTTGTGCTCAATGCTTTTTTTTTAGGGCATAGACTTTATGTGACCTCATCAAATTAGGGTTCTCGGAATACAAATAAGGCTCTATCTTTTAACTTTCAGATGGGCTAAAGTGATTTTTTTTGTGTTGGGGGGGATGTATAGGGGTGGAACAAATGCCTGCCAAGCCCACTGCACTACGCTCGCAGCCCCGAAGTGATCGATCCTTCCATAAACAGGAGCCTTGAATGTACTATAAGATTAAAGCTGAGCAGCACCTGAAGATGCTTGGTTTATAATTTCCCAGTCAGTTCCCCTTCTCTGTCCTTGAGCTACATAACATTGCCAATTTATTTTGGTCCGATTTCGATACCTAGTCAATACTTGTTTGTTGTTGTTGTTGTTTTTGTTTGTTTTTGTTTTTGTTTTTGTTTTTTGCGGTATGGGGGATCAAACTCGGCCCCTTGTATGTCCAAGGTTGGCACGGTACCACTTGAGCTAAACTTCCAGCCCTCCTAGTCAATACTTTTAATTTCTCACCAGATAACTTTGTCTTGACCAATGTGTATTATTCAGTACTATAAAAATTATTTGGTATGTTTGTTTGAATCTTTAATTCCTGAGCATCAGTAAAAGTCACCTGAAAACCAGGACAAAGCTCCAGCAAGCAGAGTATGTGCTATCACCTGAGGGTGTTGCTCTGATTGTTCTTGGTTGATAAATAGCACTTTTTCAGTACTGTCTTTCTTCCAAACTATGTAATCTTCTACTCCCCCGATTTTTGGTCTTCCAGTTGTAGTTTTTCATGAAAATTTATTTATTCCACTAGCATTTACTTCATTCCTTCCATATGCAATATAACCCGGATAATGTTTGTAAAATGCCTTGAAAATTGTGAAATCGTTTGTAAACGAAAAGCATTGCTAGAGTTCCCATCCGCACTGAACCGACGAGATCTCTTAAGATCTCCCGGCCCCTGTGGTCCTCTGAGGCGGTTTTGCCCTCCGCAGAGCAGAGGGGTTTACACGGCCCCACGAGCCGGCGCTGAGGGCCTCGCAGCTGGGGCAGACGAGGAGGCGCCTCGGCTGGAACCAGTGCAGAACCCGGCTCTCCCCTAACGGCAGGACGCGGCCGCCTGACCCGCCGGAGCTGCGTCCCCTCGGCCAAAACAGTGGGTTTCAGCTGGGTGCTGATTTGCCTACTGAGACTGCTGTGAATGTCCAGAGAGACAGACTGAATTGAGCTTTTGTGATTTTTGTGAGGTTAAGTACGTGTCAATTACTGTCCCTTTATTTCAATAAATGCACCTTCATTGCACGTGATGCCACCCTTTTCCTCGGGACTTCTATCCGCACTGAAAGGCCTAAGGGCTGAATTTGGTCGTAAAAGGGAGAAGTTCTTCCCCTCTGGCTTTGGAGGCGCTCGTTTGGTCTATTTCTTTGCAGCCTTTCCGGCCCAGCAGAACGTGACTTCCGTTCGGGGACGTCTGTCTTTCCTCTGTCTTAAAAGTGCCAGCGGTACGGATGGTAAAAGGAATATATGCTTTGGGAGCTTCGCCAGAGAGGACAGTGTGTTACATTCCTCCTTTCGCTCAGTTTAGAAAATAAGAGATTATGTAAAAAGAGAAAAATAGGCAAGTAATTTCCCCTATGATGCAAGGAAAATGATAATAGATATGGGCCACTGGGGGAACATGTACAGGCTCTTTCCAACTTAATGACTCGCTGCCTTCCATTAAAATAATTAGAAACGTTGTGTGATCAGCACGGGCTGCGCACATAGCCGCCTCACTGTGTCTCTTTGGAGAAATATCGCACACAAATCCCAGCCCCAAATGTTCTCAATATCTAGTGGCTATAAATATTACTACAAAAATATTCTAATTCATCATGGTAATCCATTTTTGTCCTATTTTTCAGTCAGATTTAAAGAAAAGTAGTAACAAGTTGCTTCAGGATAGTAACTTTATGAAAACGTGCACAGCACCATAAAGGGTGACTTTAAAAAATGTCAGCTATAGCTTTGGGAGCACATGAATACGGTACATAAACACCTTCCTTTTAGATGTGATTTTTAAAGGCATTTTAACCTTAGCATGGCTGCAGAGGCAGGGAAGACGCCCTTCCTCCTGCACCGTGTCTGCCTTTCCCCGCTGCACTGCTCCAGCTTCCAGAACTCTGCTCCGCCTGGGGCAGTTTCCACCGGAGCGGTGTCTCTGAGTACGGTCCGTGCACGAGTTTTAACAGCAGCGTTGAGTTCTGGTAGCTCCACTTCAGGGGAGATCTGAGAAAGACCCCCCAGTGTCCTAAACAGATAATGAGACCTCAGTCTGACATGCTTACAGCTCAACATCTTTGGCTCTTTTACCAGTCATAGTGGTTTTTAAGGCACCTGAAATCTTTGCCACGATTATTGTATCCATCGACTATCAGAGTGACCAGACTGTCCTAGACACAAGTCCTAAATGATCAGTGGCTTGTTCCGCTACGTAATGGAAATGTGTTTACATATCGTTAGGTCTGCTCTTTGCCTTCGACAGAGCTGCCCCTAGGCCAGTCCCGTGAGCTAAGCTGCATTCTGCCAGTCTCTTTTCTTTGGTAACCTGACTAATTTGTCCTTTCTTGCCCTTTTAAAACTGGGGAACATTTTTAAAGAACCTTGTAGTGAACCCAGATAATTGACCCTGGACTTTTAATACCTCCTCACTGAATTTTGATGTCATCGTTTTGACTTAGTCATGACAGGTACTATGTATTCGGGATCTTTGGCAGATTCAATTTTTTAAAACTTAAAATAAGTGACATTGTAACTGAAAAAGAATATTAACTAGAAGCAGTGTGGAGACCTCCTGTCCTCTGCTTTCAGATTGTTGTCCATAGCAGGCTTGGTCTTTCAGTGGGATACTGTTGACCAAGCAGTTGTGTTTAACGGTGAGTAGCAAGGGCGAGGGTTTAGCTCGGTGGCGCCGCGCCTGCCTCACAGCTGCAGTCCCCGGTGCTGGCGGGAAAAACACAAAATAAGATCATTTGCCAAGCTTTCTCGGAGTGCGCAGCAAGTTTTTGTCAAGATTAAATTTTCTGACCCATTTACTGGGTGCTGTTCTGTCCCAGTTACACAGTTGAAAATGAACACTTAGGCACAATTTGAAAATCGGAAAGAAAAATGTATCAAAAAGTGCCCAGTATGCTTATTTTTCATCTTTTGTAGAACTGTTGATTTTACTTGGATTAAAAAAACTTAAACTTTAATAAAACTTGCCATCTATTGTTTCCATCCACAGATTAAAAGTGCATTGTTGGGTAAAGATTTTTAGAAAACTCTTTAAAAGCAGGCCATGCACCATAAAGCCTGAGCTTGAAATGCAGTGTTTAATAGTCTCTTCTTAACCTATATTTTTCCATTGTTCTTTTCCAGCCACAAATTCTGTTTTGTAAATAGATTCTTTGTATTTCCACTTCTCCAAAGTCTTGCGAAAGTCTTCCAATGGCTTTTCCTTCTCTCTGTGTGGATTCCTGAAATCATTTTCCATTCTCGGATGCTAACGCCTGAAACGCCCCACCCCCAGGCCCCGAGCCACGGCTCTCCCCATGTACTGAGCCATATGGCATTTGTGCCCATTATGCTAGCCCGACCCGCGCCCTCCGTGACCAGCTGGCAGCGTTGGCGCCCTGAGAGCTGTCCCCTAATGTCAGGTGCTCTGCAAGTGCCCCAAAACCTATGTCTCCACACACAGCAGGTCTTTAATAGATATTTTGAGCTACTCTGTCATCGAAGAGAGTAGGCTGAGTCCTTCCATCAGAATTCTATACAAATCTCAGGGAAATTTTCCCCTGTGCTTCTAAATAATGTCACTGTCCAAGTATTAACATGTAGGAGTTCTTAAAGAACTCCATGTTCATAGCATATATGAGAATGTGATAAAACTTATCAAATTAGTTGAAAACTTTATCAAGTCAAACATTGTTCCTATAAAGATGTACTCACTAACCTTGTGAAGTTATGAATTTATCTTAGAAAAATAGTAAACTTCCCCACAGGAGTCTTCACTAACTTCTATTACAAATGATAGCCGGGCGTGGTGGCTCACGCCTGTCATCCCAGCACTCAAGAGGCAGAGACGGGAGGATTGCTGAGTTCGCGGCGGCTTGCCTGGGCACCACAGTGAGCTCAGGGCCAGCCTGAACTACAAAGCGAGACCCTGTCTCAAAAAAATAAAAAAAATTATATATATATATATATATATATATATATATATATATATATAACAAATGATATTGCCTTTGGTAATAACATAGATGAATGATATAGCTTTTCTGCCTTGAGAAATATGACGTTGAAATAGTAAAAATGGCTAAAAGTATTAATGTACAAAGTACAAAAGGCAAAACCCTGGAATTATTAGTGTGTCTCTGCGAGCAGTCACCAGGGGCTCTGGCTTTCGGGGCGGAGCACAGCAGCCCTGGAGTTGTGAAAGCTTTCTGCTAAATTGACACCATGTTAATTTTAACAGAAAGCAGAAACAGCATTTAAAAATCATTATAAAGTGCTATAAAACTATTAGTATTTTTTTTAATCAACAAACAGGGCTGGGGATTTAGCTCAGTGGTTCCGGTGTCTGCCTGGTAAGCACAAGGTCCAGAGTTTGATCCCTGGAACCACATACCACAGCCCAGGGCGTGGTGGCTCACGCCTGTCATCCCAGCACTCGGGAGGCAGAGGCAGGAGGACTGCTGTGAGCTCGAGGCTAACTTGGGGTACATAGTGAGTTTAGGGTCTGCCTGAACTACAAAGTGAGATCCTGTCACAAAACACTGAAAAAAAATCAACAGAAGCAAGGTAGACACAAAAATGCATAGTTATGAGCTAACATAATCTCAGCTACTCAGATAGTATAAGGAAAACCATTAAATTAGTGTAATTAAGCTTAAAAGTATAACTCCTCCCTGTAACTATATAACCCTATTAAAAACATAACAATTATGTATCACTTTACATTAGAGATTTCTCATCTGCGTCAGTTTTTCCTCATGACTATGCTCCTTTATACAGAGACAAAAGCAAACTTTCCCATAAAATCTATACACATTAATAGGGGCTAAAAGATTTATGTTAATTAAATCATTGTCATTTTATAGTAATTATAGATGTATAGATCATATATGACATATATATTATAAATACGTAAACAGTGCTCTATATTTCAAGACGTTCAGGGGGCTCCCTCTAATGCTCACACACTCTGTAACTTTGACGTTACCCGCATGACTCCAGCGACAGCAACGTTCTAGTGTTTGGCAGCATGAGAGTCCGGGGGCGGTTTCTCTTTGAGACGATTACAGACCAGCACCTGTGCTGGGGATGCCTTCATTAAAAAGAAAAAAGAAGGGCCGGAGGGTTAGCTCAGTGGTTCCGGCGCCTGCCTTGCAAGCGCAAGGTCCTGAGTTTGATCCCGGTAACCACATACAATGCTGGATGTGGGGACTCACGCCCACCAGCCATCAACACCACATACCACAGTGCCGGGCGTGGTGGCTCACGCCTGTCATCCCAGCACTCAGGAGGCAGAGGCAGGAGGATTGCTGAGTTCGCGGCGGCTTGCCTGGGCACCATAGTGAGCTCAGGACCAGCCTGAACTACAAAGCGAGACCCTGTCTCAAAAAAAAAAAAAAAGAAAGAAAAAGAAAAAAAATATCATTCTGTTTGGGGTGGAACACATTTCCATATGGCTTTATAATTTTAGAGTGCTTCCCCCACACATCGCGCTGGCTCTCTGGGCTCCGGGCACTCGGCGCCCCTGAGCCTGCACAGCTGCCCCTGCGCCTGAGGAGTCGGGGCTGCACCTCGTGCGCCCGGGGCTGTCCCCCGAGGCGCGACCTCCCAGCAGGACGCGCTGGCCCAGAAAATGCGGGGATCTTTGGCTCCCTTGCGAGCTGCTTTTCCGTGAATGGTCTCTTAGGTTTCCTTTAAGATAACCTAGGTTTCGTGTCTGCCCGACGCCGGTGCCGTCAGGCTAAGTTCCGCGCCTCCCGCAGCGTCCGGGCTCCGCCTTCGAGACAGAGACACAGCCCCGAGGAGGCGGCGTCTGCGCCGCGACGCCTCGGGCTCCGGGTTCGTAGTGTGCGCTGTTCGCTAGCTTCCCAGCGCCGGGTCATGATTCGCATAGATCTGCTTGGGGGACAGTTAATAAAAATGCTTCATTTATAAATAATTGAATATTAAAGCCGGTAATTTTTAATATTTTCTGAAGTTTTCTGTACGAACCCTCGCTCCCGGGGTCACTCACCGAGCAGCCGGGGAGACGCGCACCCCCGGCGCCGGGCCTCCGGATCCCTTTATCTACAGAAGGACAAGCACTGTATAAAAACCAAGGAAATAAATCACAGACGCTCCTCAGTCTCGTATGGCGAAGTGAGGCTTGAGCGTATAATTCAAGAGATGTTCAATTTCAACATTTCATATACGCAGCATATTTTACATCTTAAAGCATTTTGCTATTTATCTCTCAGTGCAAATGAAGAACTCCAGAGGCTTAATGGGCATCCTTAGATGTTCTCTTAATCAGCACGACGAGCGGGGTAAGTTTGCTCAGAAACAAAGTTTTCCTCTTCACAGGAAGATGTTGAACAGATAACTACTGAATCGTATTTTTCCTTTGCATTCATGGTTGTGTTTTATGTTGATATCCCAGGAAGGCGCTATTGAAGCAGTAAGGTCATTCGCTAACATGTAGATGAGTTTAATATGTTAATTATACCTTGTTTCATAGATAGTCACAGGAGTGACGGGCAAGACCTCAGTGACCTCTTCCATGAAAGCTCACGATGGCCCTTCAGACATGCGTGGAACTCTAGGTTTATTGTTAGAAATAGCTTGGAAAGCGCAGGTTTTAGGGTGGCCGTCACTCTTCGCCAGAGTGAGATTCGTGTCTCCGAAAGTCTTCCTGACGTTCGTTCTCATGAACACAGATGAAGAACCAGCCTCGCAGGCAGCGGGACGCAGAGCAGGTCTCTGCAGCGGCCGCTCGCACGCACGCCCCGGAGGGCGACTGGGCCGTGACCGAGGCGCTCGGCCCTTCCGCGGCCCCCGGGCAGCCGAGCCCCTGCCCCGCCGCCTGGGCCCCGCTCGGCCTGCGCCGCCTCCCGCTGCGGCCTCCGCTCCCGGCGCGCGGTGCGCTCGGCTGGTGTCCTGGTCCCGGCCACGCTTCGCGCTGCCCGCTGATGGCCCGAGGCCGCGCCGGGCCCGGCCACCTCCGCCCGCCGAGCAGCCGCCTCTCGCAGGGCCCTCCCCGCTCGGCCTCTCCGCACCCGGATCCCCGTCGTGCAGCCGCCGGGGCTGTGCCGCATCACGGTGTGCGGGGCCTGCCGGGCCTCGGCCTGCGGCGTCCCTCGCTCCCTCTCCGCGCGGAGAGGCCGGGTGGGGCTCGGCCGCTCGCGCCCTTCCGTCCGTCCGCAGGAGAGCCCTGGGCTCCCCGTCCCGCGGTCTCCGCCTCTGCGCCCCCGGGGCTCCTGCTGGCCCCGACCTGCTCGGCTTCCTGCCCTCTTTCCCTGCTGCCGCTTGACAGTCAGCCCCGCCGTCATGGCTCCTTAGCAAGCGCGTGCCGTTTGTCCTGCCGCCCGGCTTCTGTCTGTCTCCTCCCGTCCTCGGTTCTCTCCCCGCAAGGTGCGCAGCGCGCTGGGCCGCGGCTCCCGCGCGTTCTCGGCTACGGGCTGATCTTCTCCGGGGGCGCGGGCTGCGGAGCCCCGGCTGTCTCCGACACTACCTCTGTCCCGGCTTATCTAAATATTTGAAATATTCCGAGCTAACAACTCTTGCCTCCTCCTGAGACAGCGAATAGAATTATTTCCAGATGGTCCTGCAGTTTCATATCGCTACAGTTAACAAAAAGCTTTTGTCAATGTTACATTAACCACTAAGGGGCATGTGCTACCATTAATTTGTGTTATGAACTCTTGTTAATGGGAAAATTTGCCTGAGTGTGTATTTTTTCTGCTTAAATCATGTATAATAATAAGAGTGTTGGTTGCTAAGAATCATGGATACCAAAAAACTGACTTAAAAAGGCTTTAAAATTTGCGAGGTGTGCCTTTTAACAAGGAGCTAGTTTTCAGGAGCTATGAAAATACCACACTGTTTTCTGCTATCACAAAACTAGGGAGGCCTGAATTATTTTTATCAGTGAGTGTGTGAAGTATATCTCATTTGCTTTTCTCTTGTCTTGTGTTTATATCAAGTAAATGCAAAATTCCCTTTGCAACCATGTATTTCTCCTTAATTGTTATTATGCATAATAACCATGGTAAAATATTGCATAAATAACATGTCGTATTCAACGTGCTATTTGTGATCACAGAAATCACACTTTTAAAAGTTTAACACCATAATTACTGCTCTTGACTCAGTGGCTGTTTCCAGAACATCCTCAGGATGAGAAGTGCTCAGTCAGTTGTGCCGGCTGCACCTTGGCTGGACGAGGTTGGGTTCTGTTGTTAGGCCAGTGCATTAACCAGAGAAAGCATAAAGGTTACCACCGCGGTTAGCCCTGATATAAAACATCAGTACAATTTTGAAGGAAGTGGGGTTGGATTTAGTGAAATTCTCAACACTTATCACCAGTTTACTTAAGTGAGAAAGCCAAATCTAAAGTTAAAAGACCATGGCTCAGGAGGAAGCAGTTAACCGAGAACAAATTCAAGGTCATAAAGTATACTTGCTATTTCTTCACAAGACCCGAAAGCTATACTTTCTCTTGCTGCTTGCCAACTTATATATGGTTACCAGGGTAACTTCCTGTTCTAAATTATGCTGTGTGAAACTTACATGTATTCCCTCAATTTACAGTCCAAATTTAGATTCCATTTTCAAAAACAAGGATGGTGTGGGAGAGAATTCTCTAATAACTAAACATTTGTAGTTTCTTGCTTAAAACAAAAACTTTCTGGTGCCATGTAAGTATTTATAGTAGTGTAAATCAATACATAGCACATCTAACCAGCTCATAAATCTAGCCAGTCTGGTTTCTTTGTCTAAATAAAATAAAGCGAGCAAAAGCAATGTTTTATTTTGAGTGACTATTCACAAGTAGGACACAGTGGTGTTCTGAATACCCAGGGTCCCGGATCAAATGTTCCCCTACCCTCAAGGACTGTAGAAAGACGGGAGTGCAGCAATCACAGCGCACTGTGCCAAATTCTGCAAAGCAGAAATATTCTGAGCGCTAGGCACTTGGTAGAGGAGTGTCTGCATCCAGTGGAAGGTTCCAGGACGTCTTTCTGGGATAAGAACTACGGAAAGATGTTTGAAGCTGCCGGATGATTCAAGCGCTCAGATCTGCATGTGGGGATAATTTTGGTAACTGTTTGGAAGCTGGTGGGAATGCGTCCAGCCTGGAAATAGGAGTCCCATATACTTGGGCGGCCACCACGCCATTCAGATGCAGGATGGCATACGCCTGAGTCACGGCAGCAGCGGGAATGTCTCAGAGGA
>PVIC010056519.1:0-10922 GCA_004025085.1 Thryonomys swinderianus
CGGAGCACGCCAACGCGCGCATGCGTTGGGGGTGTTCACCGAGCTAGCCCAAGTTTATAAAAGGGAAAAAAAAGGCCGTGTGTGGTTTTCGACGGGCCGCCAATCTTCGAGTGGGAGTGTGTTACTCTTCACTGACAGAGAAAGCGTTCGAGGACGCGCCTGCTCCCGCCATCGCAACTGCCAGTGAGAAGTGCTTGTTTCACGTGGGACACTGTGGGTGAGGCTGGGCAGTGGGTTAGGACCGCGGCAGAAATTGGGGAACGCGAGGGTACCCTCTTTCCTCCGGGCCACATTCCGCCTTGCCCAGGCGGCGGTTGGCTCCGGCGCGCACGCGCTCTCTGCGCCCGGAGGAGGGGCTCGGGGAGGCCCGGGCTGTTCTAGGGGGGCAGTGCGCCTGCGCCCTGCGTCCCGGCCCGGTCCGCGCGGCGCGGCGCAAGGACACCGGCAGCCAGGACGAGCCCTGGACGCCAGGGCGTTTTACACCCTGTACGATTACCACCTTCTGAAAGAAAATAAAGCCGACGTGGCGGCGCACGCCTGCAGTCGCAGCTACTAGGGAGACTGAGGCAGGAAGATTTGGAGTTTGAAGCTTGCCCAGGCAACTAGGCAGTTTAGCAAGAATCTGTCAAAAATAAATAAATACATAAATAAAGAGGGGAGTTGTTTTCTGGGTTCAATCTCTAGTACCGCCAAAAATAAAATTTTAAGAACAGAACCTTATTTTCCCAGTAGCTACCTCCAGTTACTTCTCATTTGTGTGCTCCCCGCCGCTGAAGTCTTCACTGTAACCCTAACCCAGTAGAACTTATCCCATAATGAATCTTTTAAGCCCACTCCAGGTCAGCCTTGGCTCCTACTACTCCACCGAAGGCTTTTTCGGGTCGCCAAGTCCGGTGTTATGTTAGTTCTTGTCCCATAGCAGGATTTGAAGCTGTTCTGAAAATGCCTTCCTTGGGTTTTTTAACTCACCTCTCCCTTTGCCTCGGGCTTCTCTTTCAATGATTCTTGCTCCTTTTCTTTGTTTTTAATAGCTGTACTACCCCAAGGCCTAATCCTAGGTGGCTTCTTTGTCTCTATTCAGTACCTAGGCATTACCCTTTTTTTTTTTTTTTTTTTTTTTGAGACAGGGTCTCGCTTTGTAGTTCAGGCTGGCCCTGAGCTCACTATGGTTCCCAGGCAAGCCGCCGCGAACTCAGCAATCCTCCTGTCTCTGCCTTTCTAGTGTTGGGATTACAGGCATGAGCCACCACCCCAGGCATTGTGGTATGCAGTGTTGATTGTTGGTGGGTGTGTCTCCACGCCAAGCACTATATGTGGTTACTGGGGATCGAACTCAGGTCCTTGCGCTTGTGAGGCAGGCGCCGGAACCACTGAGCTAACCCTCTGGCCTGGCATTACCCATTTTATACTGTAAATATAAATACTATTTATTGCGCTGCTGACTTAAGATTCTATCTTAAGCTCAATGTTCTGCCTTGAATTTAAGATTCATAAAGATTCAACTCAAGCAGAATACCTCTGTTACATGTAATTGGCATTGTGATTGTGTTCAAAACAAATTTTGGGCTGGGGATTTAACTCAGTGGTCCCAGTGTCTGCCTGGCAAGCACAAGGTCCTGAGTCCAGTCCCCAGTACTACATACCACAATGCCAGACATGGTGGCTCATGACTGTACACTTGGGAGGCAGAGGCAGGAGGATTGCTGTGAGTTTGAGGCTAACTTGGGCTACATAGTGAGTTCAGGGCCACTCTGAACTACAAAGGAAGACCCCGTCTCAAACTAAAAAAACAAACAAAACACAATGGAAATTTTAAGTTTTATCTTTCACACACCACACCTTGTCTTCCTATCTTGGAGTATCTCAGGCACAAACCTTGAGGTGTTCATGATGTGTTTTGCTCTTCCCCTTCTCCACCAAAATACTAGCAACCTGCTCATCCTTGAGATTTTCTCATTTTGCTTCTGGGTGTCTGAGTGTTGTCTTTGACACTTGCTACATTCTTTCTGCTTGGAAATTTCTTTTAGTTCTTTGCCATTCTCTGTTATAATGTATTCAGATTTATTTATCCTTTGTCTTCTGTCACACTTATTTCACCTAAGAATAAGAATATGGAACTGTAGGGCCAGAGGGTTAGCTCAGTGGTTCTGGCGCCTTCCTCGCAAGTGCAAGGTCCAGAGTTCAATCCCCGGTAACCACATATAATGCTGGGCGTGGAGACTCATGCCCACCAACAATCAATACCATATACCACAGTGCTGGGCGTGGTGGCTCATGCCTGTAATCCCAGCACTTAAGAGGCAGAGACCGGAGGATTGCTGAGTTCAAAGCTTACCTAGGCTACATAGTGAGCTCAGAGCCAGCCTGAACTACAAAGCCAGACCCTGTCTCAAAAAAAAAAAAAAAAAAGAATATGGAACTGTAGTAATTTGTTGCTGACAGGAATATGTTCTCAGAAATGGATAATAAGGTAATTAATTATGTGAACATCACAGAGTGTTCTTACTGTGACATGGACTTATGGCCTCCTACATACCTAGGCTATGTGCTATTGTGGAGCCTATTTGAGGCCACAACTCTGCACAGCAGGTTAATCACTAAGTGCTGGAGGTCAATGTCACAAAATGATCTATATATCTAAATATAGAAAAGGTACAATAAAAATACTAAGTAATACTTGTGAGACCACTCATATATTTGCCTGTTGTTAACAAATGTCACTATGCCGTACATGACTGTATTTAATGTCTGTTTTTCTTCCTGAACTGTTTCCTAAGAGGCAGAGCCTGTTTATCTCATTTATTTCTGTATACCCCTCATATTTGTAAGCATACTTGAATGAATGAATCTATAAAGGGGGACATATCTCTTCTGCATAGGTGGGAAATAGTCTCTCTTTGCGTGTTTTGGTAGAGACCGACATTTTTTTTTTTTTTGAGACAGGGTCTCACTTTGTAGTTCAGGCTGGCCCTGAGCTCACTATGGTGCCCAGGCAAGCCGCCGCGAACTCAGCAATCCTCTTGTCTCTGCCTCCCGAGTGCTGGGATTACAGGCGTGAGCCACCACGCCCGGCATTGTGGTATGTGGTGTTGATTGTTGTTGGGCGTGAGTCTCCACGCCCAGCATTATATGTGGTGACCGGGGATCGAACTCAGGACCTTGCACTTGTAAGACAGGCGCCGGAACCACTGAGCTAACCCTCCGGCCCGAGACGGACATTTTTTAAGTAAAAGAAAACCATTTCTTTGAAGGTAGACAAGGGAGGAGACAGACTGCTACTCTGCACAAATAGGGAGCATTAAATAATGAATGTTGGGCCCGAGGATTAGCTCAGTGGTTCTGGCGCCTGCCTCACAAGCGCAAGGTCCTGAGTTCAATCCCCGGTAACCACATACAATGCTGGGCGTGGAGACTCACGCCCACCAACAATCAATACCACATACCACAGTGCTGGGTGTGGTGGCTCACGCCTGTAATCCCAACACTCGGGAGGCAGAGGCACGAGGATTGCTGAGTTTGAGACTTGCTTGGGCTACATAGTGAGCTCAGGGCCAGCCTGAACTACAAAGTCAGACCCTGTCTCAAAAAAAAAAAAAAAAAATCCATACTTAAATATTTTAAGCAGTTCAACCATGAGTGATATTTAGACTGATATTTAAAATACTCTGCCATTTAAAAAGTTGTAATTAATAACTATATATGCTAGTGTATTTGTAAGATACGTTTCTATTCATTAGTGAAATAGTTTGACTAGAAATAACTTTGTTGCTAAGGTGTCCTCTGTTGAGTGGTTTCACCAGTAATACAGGAAAGTATGTATTTCTTCATACTCTGAACATCATAGTGTATTATTACAAGTTTTGGTCTTTGCAAAGTTTGCTATGTGGAAAATAGTTTTTAAATGTTGCTATATTTGTGTTTTTCTGGTTATGAGTACAGCAAATTTTCATGAGTTCAAGAGCCATACATTTCCTATACTGTACGTATTTTTTGTTTATTTTAAAATAGAGATGGTAGCAGTCTTACAGTGCCACCACTGGCCTGACATATCTGTAGAATGGGTGCAGTTCAAACCATAATAGCTCCTAACAACTCTCTTCTGTTCTCCCTGCTCCATCAAGCACTGTACATCCCTACCATGGCCCTCGTGTCTGCTGACTCCCGCATTGCGGAACTGCTCACGGAGCTCCATCAGCTGATCAAACAGACCCAGGTATAATACTATAGCTCTTTACTCTGAGAAGAAGCGGGGGCTGGGTGCTAATTCTCTGTATTCACAGAGATCAGCCCTGTAGGAGCTGAGCTGCTAGAATAAGGGAAAGGAGAGAGGAATTTTAAGTATAACTAGTTTCTGTTGGATTTTCTGATATGTGCAAGATATCCGAATTCATTTTGTGTAGCATTTTGAGAGACAATCTACATATCACACAGTGCGTCCAAGTAAAATATCCAGCCCAGTTTCTTTTTTTTTTTTGAGGCAAGGTCTCGCTTTGAAGTTCAGGCTGGCCCTGAGCTCACTATGTAGCTCAGGCGAGCCTTGAACTCAGCAATCCTCCTGCCTCCCGAGTGCTGGGATTACAGGCATGAGCTACCATGCCCAGCACTGTGGGGTGAGGTACTGATTGCTGGTGGGCATGAGTCACCATGCCCAATATCATATCACTCATTGTATGTGGTTACTGGGATCAAACCAGGGACCTTGCACTTGCTAGGCAGGCGCCAGAACCACTGAGCTAAATCTCCAGCCCCAGCCCAGTTTCTTTTAGTATACTATACTTCCCCCAAAACAAGATCTCAATGGAACATAAGCTGTAACATGATTTTCAGGAAGTTCATAATATAAGCCCTACCTCCAAAAGGAGCCCCGATTCAGATGGTCAGCTAGATGGATATGTTTAGTACATCCATTGTAACCCACAACAGACAGATTTGATTATAAAGAATGTTAATATACAGTTGAATATAAATAATATAAAATTGACATTCGTACTTAAGTAGTAATATAAATTTTAGCTAAGTATTTGTAAATATCCAACTGAGTACCTTTGGACAAAGGGTAAGTGCCTGTGTAAACAGATGAACTGGAGACGTACACTGAGCGACCAGAGTAGAGACACAATGTCTGAATAACGTGCTCACTTGACAACAGACAGACATGGTTGTTTCTGATAGGAATCTTAATAATTCAGTACATCACGTATTTAAACAAGTAGGCTATGTGACCAGGAAGTGCTCCTTTTTTATTTTGTTTTGTTTTTTTCTGGTACCAGGGATCAGACTCAGCACCTTGCACTTGTTAGGCAGGTGCAGTGCCACTGAGCTGCATCCCTGGCCAAGAAGTGTTCATTTAAGGAGAGCTCTATTGCTGGGCATGAGAGATTGAGCATGAGAGATTGAGCCAGTATTCTATGAAGTGTTGTCATAAGAAATTCAGACTAGAATTTCAGGTTTCAAGAATTAAGTTCTAGAAGAAGACTGGATGACTATTTAAATAAATGTGGATTTTTGTGCAGGAATAAATGTAGATTGAAAAGAAAAATGAGACATCCCCTGAAAATAAGCCCTATTACATCTTTTGGAACAAAATCCCATAAGAGTTGGTATTATTATGGGGAAAATATATTCACAGATTTTTGCAAGTATTATTATGGACAACTGTCATGGACATTTTATCTGACAAAAATACGCCACACAGATTAGCAAACACTCTTCCTTTCTCTTCTTTTACTCCGTAAATAGACACTCTTGCAAGCAAGAGCTAGTCAAAGGCCAAACTTCTTTTGTTTTTTTTGTGGGTTTTTTTTTGTTTTGTTTTGTTTTGAGACAGGGTCTCACTTTGTAGTTCAGAGTGGTTATTTTTTGTTTTGTTTTGTTTTTTGAGACAGGGTCTCACTTTGTAGTTCAGGCTGGCTCTGAGCTCACTATGCAGCCTAGGCAAGCTTCAAACTCAGCAGTCCTCCTGCCTCTGCCTCCCGAGTGCTGGGATTACAGGCGTGAGCCACCATGTCCAGCACTGTAGTATGTTGGTGGGTGTGAGTCTCCATGCCCAGCATTGTATGTGGTTTCCAGGGATCAAACTCAGGACCTTGTGCTTGCGAGGCAGGTGCCGGAACCACTGAGCTAACCCTCTGGCACAGGCCAAACTTCTTTTTACGGGCTTTTTGAGACATGTAGAAGGTGCTGTTGACCTACTATGTTGATCAGGCTGGCTTTGAACTCAAAACTGCTTTGCCAGTGATGATGGCACAGGCCTATAATCCCAGCATTCAGGAGGCTGAGGCAACGGGATTGCTGCAAGTTTGAGGCCAGCCTGGGCTACTTAAGAAGAACCTGTCTCAAAAAACAAAATAAAGTTTTAAAAACTCCTCCTTCAGGCCAGAGATTTAGCTCAGTAGTTCCGGCACCTGCCTAGTAAGCACAAGGTCCTAGGTTTGATCCCCAGTAACTACATACAACAATACTAGACATGGTGACTCACACCCACCAGCAGTTAGTACCACAAACCACAGTACCAGGCATGGTGGCTCACCCCTGTAATCCCAGCACTCGGGAGGCAGAGGAAGGATTGCTGAGTTGACCCTTGCCTGCTCTACATAGTAACTCAGGGCCAGCCTGGACTACAAAGTGAGACTCTGACTCAGGCTCCTGCTTCAACCTCCAGAGTTCTGTCCACCACATGTGGCCAAACCTTTTTCTTTTTTTTAAGTGTTTTTGAGACAAGGTCTCACTTTGTGTTTCGGGCTGGCCCTGAGCTCACTATGTAACCCACACTAGCCTCAAACTCTCTGTGATTCTCCTGCCTCTGCCTTCCAAGTGCTGGGGTTACAGGTGTGAGCCACCATATCCAGCACTGTGGTATATGGTACCAGGGATGGAATTTGGGACGTTGTGCTTGCCAGGCAGACACCAGAACCTCTGAGCTAAATCTCCCCAAACCTCTTTTTTAGAATATGCAAGGTTTAGACACCTTAAGTCTGCTTAGTTAATCTTTTGCTGCATAAGGTGGCTACTAGAACTAGGTGTGGTGGCTCATACCTATAATCCCACCATTTTGGAGGCTAAATCAAGAAGACTGTGAGTTTGAGAGCAGCCTGTACTACATAGCAAATTCCAGGCTAGCCTGTTCTACAAGGCAAGACCTTGTCTTTAAAGAAAGACAGAATATAAGAAAAAAAAGACCTAGATAGCCTATAAAGGCATTATATATATTATCATGTTTTTCTAATTTGAGTCATTTCCTTCACCTTCATCTACCACTATTATGATATAAACTTTTGTAGAACTTTTAGCATAGAAGTTAGCTGATGACTAGAGGAATCCAGCTCCTCCTAGCCAGTCATTTTCCCTGAGTACTGGCTTCTGAGGAGGCTTACCTTTGCTTGTCAGTATCAGCGTTGTTTTCAATGGAGAAATACATTATCTGTTTACAAAATAGCTCTTGAAAAATACAAGGAGTGAGCTGGAGATTTAGCTCAGTGGTTCTGGTGCCTGCCTCCCAAGTGCAAGGTCCTGAGTTTGATCCCTGGTAACCATATACAACAATACTGGGCATGGTGACTCAACGCCCACCAGTAATCAATACCACATACCACGGTGCTGGCCATGGTGGCTCACACCTGTCATCCCAGCACTCGGAGGCAAAGACAGGAGGATTGCTGAGTTCCAGGCTTGCCTGGGCTACATAGTGAGCTCAGGGCCAGTCTGAACTATAAAGCAAGACCCTGTCTCCAAAAAAAAAAAAGCAAGGAGTACAGATAGTATAAAACAAAACAAACTCCAGTCATAGGACACTACATACATCATGCAAAAGCAACAGTCTGATTTCCAAATTATGAAACTAAAAAGGTCACTACACAGAGAAAGTCCAAGTTTACAGCTTGACAAAACTTGGATGCAGTTACATAAAACATTTAATAAACTGAAGTTTTTTTCCCCAATGTGTAAACAAAATGACAAGACTAAATCTGTGCCTGGCCATTTCATTCTAACTTTGAAGCTACATAACACACCCAGACACCTTGTACATTTTACCTGGTAGTTGACCATCTCTTCTCCCTAGGTGGCTGGAAGGGCAAGGTGACTGTGTGAAGCAAAGATGTGGGAAGGAGAAATACTGTAGACTAAACATAAAATCATGGGGACAAGAAAGCCTCAATTAATGCATAGCCTAAGGGGATAAGACTATACTCCAACTTCAGAAAATTAATTTGGAAGAACAGAGAAGTTTTAAGTAATTGCAATTTAACATGAAAAATGCACGTGTGATAGAATGGAGCACAATAGAAGATTCAAAAACATGTTCACTGGAGAAATCCTCTTAGGTTTGCTTTGTCCAGATTAAGAAACAGTAAGTTTATCAACATCTGGCATCCCCCACACATTGTAAAGATGGATGTTACGTTGCTTTATTATGAGAAATTATTTTCTTTAAAGAAAAGTGGTTCTAAACCTTTGCTAGAATAAAACAAAACAAAAAAGGAGTAAAGAGCTGACTAGATGTTAAATGCTTGCTAGAAATTATTTTTAAAATGTTTCTGTATGTAAAATTTACTGACAAATTTTGGTAAATCAGTTCAAAATAAAAATTACTAAAAAAATTACTAAAAAATAAAAAGACTAAAGGCAAAGGAAATTCTTTGGCAAAAAATGAAAATCCATCAAGCCAAAAATCTAAAATTAGTTCTCCTTTCTAATAAAAAATACATAAAAGTGCATCATCAGAATAAGGAACTCTTATGCCAGTTTGCGTTGCAAATTTTCTAAACAATGCATCAAATATAAACCAAATCCAAATGTCAAATATGGATACAAATATATCTTGAGGGTTTTTTTTTAAAGGCAGTAATTTTTTTAAAATAGTTAATGCAGGGCTGGAGGGTTAGCTCAGTGGTTCCAGTGCCTGCCTCGCAAGCGTAAGGTCCTGAGTTCAATCCCCCGGTAACCACATATAATGCTGGGCGTGAAGACACGCCCACCAACAATCAACACCGCATACCACAATGCTGGGCGTGGTGGCTCACGCCTGTAATCCCAGCACTCAGGAGGCAGAGACAGGAGGATTGCTGAGTTCACTGCGGCTTGCCTGGGCACCATAGTGAGCTCAGAGCAAGCCTGAACTACAAAGCCAGACCCTGTCTCAAAAAGCAAAAAAAAAGCCGGGCGTGGTGGCTCACGCCTGTAATCCCAGCACTCGGGAGGCAGAGGCAGGAGGATTGCTGAGTTCAAGGCTTGCCTGGGCTACATAGTGAGCTCAGAGCTAGCCTGAACTACAAAGCGAGACCCTGTCTCAAAAAAAAAAAAAAGTTAATGCAACTGTTGCTAACACAATAATAACAGTACTCCTGGCTTCACAAAGTAAGTTGGACTTCCGATCAAGTGCTGATTAGCCCAGTGAGGGAGGTCACCAAAAAGCCTAATCCACTTTCAGTCTTGTCTAGTCTTATACCCTCCATTCTCCTTTTTTAGCATTTAAAGACAACAGGTTGAATTGGCAGATATTGTTTATGGACCCCTGATACACCTTACCAATGTCAGTATGTGGTGCCATACAGAAGTATGGTCGTGATAAAATTCAGTTTCCTAACAGAACAGATCAGTGGGATAACTAGTGTTTATTATGCCTGTTCAACAAAATAAGCACTTGCCCATGTAAGTTGCTTGAACAAGCATTATTACAGCTGGCTGTGATTCACTTCTTTCTGGCCTCCAGCTTTGTTGGGGACAAAACCAGCCACCCTATGTCTGTTCATAGATTTCTACCAAGATAGATTTCCGTGCTGTAAGTGGTAAGGCTCACCTCCCTCCCATGGGGAGGACATGGTGGCCTTCAGAATAATTCTTGGCTCTGTTCACTGTTCCTTGTAGTGAACCTCTTGTCTCTAGCCAAGAGGCGCTACTGGGGCAAGTTCAGACCTTTACCCGTGAGGATTGCGAGGTCTAGACAGATGGTACTCACAAGGCCTCCTACACCTTTCTTGGTTCTGTGTGGGGCTGTTCCCCAGGGGAATTGGGCCTTCCAGGTAACATTTAATAAACTTACCATAAACCTTTTTTTTTCTTTTGAAATAGGGTCTGGCTCTGTAGTTCAAGCTACCCTTGACTCACCAAGTCTGATTTCAGACTTGCTGTGATCTTCTTGCCTCAGCTTCCTGAGTGCTGGGATTACATGCATGTACCACCATACAGAAACCCATTCTTTCCCTGTTCTCTTAAATAGTTTTTTATTCACAAGTATGAGGGTAGTAAGTCACATGTAGAACTACTGTGATTTTGGTATATTAAAACACAAAGGACTATACATACACACAGAGCCTTACTTTGGACTGTTGACTTTACTAATAATATGTAAGGTTTTATACACTGGTTTTAACAAATAAACCACTAATAGAAGGTGTGAGGAATCAGGGGAACTACATGGAGGAGAGAAGATGTATGGAGATTTTCTGTACTGTCTGGTCAATTTTTATGCAAACAAAGCTATTCAGAAAATGGTTTATTAATTAAATAGAATCTAGAGAAAAATGCAAGTATATCAGCATTCCATTCATTTAGCAACATTAGAGCTTGGTGTGGGGTTGCAAACCTATAACCTCAGCACTTGGAAGGTGGAGGTAGCAGAAGCACAATTGAGCTCTGCCTGCACAGCTTGGTGAGACCTCGTCTCAAAAAAGGTTGGCAATGTAGCTCGTCATGAAGGTCCTGGTTCAATCCTCAGTACCATGAAACAAAACAAACATGAACAAAATGAAAAGTCTAGTACACTGTCATCTTGCACAGCCAGAGTCTCTCCTTCAGGGAGGCCACTCAGCTTTGTGGCCTGTGTTGACCTTGTCCACTTCCAGAAGCGCAGGGGATTCTGAGGGCATCCAGCATCTGGTGAAGCTGAGCAAAGGGTGCTGTCATTCCCTTACTCTGAATTCTCT
>PVIC010056520.1:0-10916 GCA_004025085.1 Thryonomys swinderianus
TGTACGTGGTAACAGGGGATCGAACTCAGGACCTTGTGCTTGCGAGGCAGGGGCCGGAACCACTGAGCTAACCCTCCGGCCTCCAATCCTGTAGTTTTTACAGAATCAGATTTGTTTCTTTATAAGACCTCACGAAGTTAGTTATGCTATAAACATAATGAAAACCAGATTAATAGCCCAAAGAACTTATAAAACAACTGTATTAAGTTCAGGTACACTTTTAGATACTTCCTCTGCCATGGAGAACGTTCTTCCTACCACTGAATGCCTTGGTAACCATATCCAAATAATCTGTATATTGATATATTTCTAAAATTCAGGGATGCAAGCTTGCCAAGTACATTCGCTTTTTCAGCATTGTTTTGGCTACGATGGGTTCTGTGAATCTCCATATGAACTTAACAATCATCTTTTTAAGGAAATTAGCCTTGCTCTATCCCTTTGGTCTTTCTATCCCTCCTGCAATGTGAGAAGAGTGGCAGTCTCTCTTGAAGATGCAGCCCTCCAGGTGTGAACTTGGAAACAGGAACTGTGCCTGCATCATTCATGGTATCTGCCAGCGGGCTGATTTCCAGGTTTTTAGCCTCAAAATCAGTGAGAAATATATTTTTCTTTTTTAGTTACAAAGTCATATTTTTATAACTGGAGAAGGAGGCAAAGTCCTGTAAATCATTTTAAATGAAACTTAAAAATGTTAAAATAGGGTAACATACATATTTCAGTTTTGACACATTAACCATCCCATTTATTATGTCTGGACTTTTCAATTCTTTGCATAGGTTGAAGGTACAGTTTCCTATTTCTATTCTTCAAACATAATCTCCTGCAATCTATCTTTGAGTTACTTAATTCCTTCTTTTTTTCTTCTACTTTCTTTCATATTGATGATAGTAATTGAAATCTATTAAGAAAAATTCTCCTTTTTCCTTATTACACTTTAACTGCAGTGTTTCTATTTAGTATTCTTTTAATACTGTCTACTTCTGTAAGTAATTTATATTTGATGATACTGCATTCATACTTCACCTTTCTTATATAAATATTTCATATTTTGCATATAATTATATGGGTTAGTTTTAAGTACTGATTAAGTCCAAAGTCTCTCAGATAGGAGTGAAAGAAGATGAATATTAATCCTGGTTCATACTGTACCCACAGAAAATTTCTGCTGGTTAGCTATTGCTTTCGTTACACTGTGATATCATGTTCACTCTGAGATTTTTCTCTCTACACTCTTGTTTATTGGTTAGTAGTATTATTTCACTAACATGTATTCTCTCTTCTGTTGTTAGGTTTAAACTGGATATGATTTCAGAAATTTCCTTGTGTCACTGGTAGAAAATGGGAAGGTAAATGGCTTCTGAGGCCACTGTGTTCGTCAGGGGATGAACCCATTGCCAAGCCTTTGGTGAACGTGCAGTTAAAATCTAGGAGCCTTGTGAAGGAATTGCCTGTGGAAAGCAAATGTGTTCCCCTGGCCTTTCCTAGTCCTCTTTTTCTTGGCTGTCACAGGTTGAGCAAACTTCATCTGCCAAGTCCTTTCCCCATGACATTTCTCCTGAGGAACTTTCGGAAACCATATCCAAAGAAATTTCTCCTTCTTCTCACTGTGCACATCAGATATTTTTGTCCCTGTGGCAAGAAAGCTGACTAATTCAGAAGGGTGTTACCAGGGAGCTAGAATCAGTGTGGTGATTAGGTCTAACCATGTGCTTGAAAAGCCCTTGCAACTGGTTTCTGGGCCAAATTTGCCAGATAGGAGACATAATTCAGATGAGCCCCAGAGGACTGTGAGGAGAGCCTGTGGCTATTGTGATCAAATTTCAGATTAGAACACTGGTAGAAATGTGCGCAGTACAAACAGGCTTTAGAAGGTCTCCCGTTGTCTGTCTGCCCGCTTGCCTGTCCACCTGTCTACCAGTCTCTCTCTCTCGCCCACCCTCTTTGAATCTTCCTAATCCGTCTGTGCTGACTGGATGTCAGATTGTCCAGCTTCCCCCTCTAAGACCCTGCAGCCATCATTTTTCTCTCACAGCCAGTTAATAATGGATTGAAATTTTTGAAACTGTCAACCAAAATAAATTTCTCCTGCTTTAAATTGTGCGTGTCAAATATCATGTCCTAGTGACAAGAAAGCTAGTAGATGTGTTTAAGCTATAGTATGGTCTGAAATGCACCCAAAGTTATTGTGTACGCAGTCATATCAGAGAACACCAGCTATACTAGCATTCATTGACTGTCCTTGACTAGAGTCAGATGTAAAACTGTACACTTTGTTGACTGGTTATTGTTTCAGAAATGCCTCAAAGAGTAAATTTCTACAGATAATTAAAACTGTGTCTCTTTCCAAGGATATTTGTCAACTTCACTATTTGAAATCCAAACACTGAGGGGATTCTTACTCGCTTTCTCCTCCCTTGGTTCTGTCTGCTGAACTAGCCGCCCTGAGATTCGTGTAGTATCTCTAATGAAAATTGCTGTCATAGGTCTGTTTTATGTGAAAAGGAAAAGATGTGTATAATTCTTGATGTGAAGAATTTATATGTCTAATCATACTTATAAACTATAGTTTTCTTTTTTAAAAATGGTATTTATGAATTATATGAAAATATGAACACAACTGCCTAATGCTTCATACCTACATTTCTCATAATTTTTGTCAAAATAATTTTCAAGAAGTGAGAAAAGGGAAAAGTTATATTTCCTCCTGAAATTTCATTTATAGATAACATATATTATTAGTTTTATATCAGTAAATGCATAAAATTAGTTTTTAGAAATCAGGAAAATGTTTTTGTTTTTTTTTTTTTGAGACAGAGTCTCGCTTTGTAGTCAGGGTGGCCCTGAGCTCACTATGTAGCCAAGGCAAGCCTGGAACTCAGCAATCCTCCTGTCTCTGCCTCCCAAGCGCTGGGATTACAGGCATGAGCCACCATGCCCAGCACTGTGGTATGTTGTATTGATAGCTGGTGGGCGTGAGTCTCCATGCCCAGCATTGTATGTGGTTACCGGGATCGAACTCAGGACCTTGTGCTTGTGAGGCAGGCACTGGAACCACTAAGCTAACCCTCCGACCCAGAAAATGTTTTTCCTTTTAAGGCATAGCTTTTATTACTTGAAAATGATATTTTCAGTCATAAATTGATAGCAAGAACACTATGCAAGTGACTGTCATTACCTATATTTAAAATAATCTAATGCTGGATGATGGCTCATGTCTATAATCCCAGCACTTGGGGGGCAAAGGCAGGAGGATTGCTGTGAGTTCAAGACCAACCTGGGCTACATAGTGAGCACAGGGCCAACCTGAACTACAAAGTGAGATCCTGTCTCAAACAAAACAAAAAAAATTAAAAATTAAATGATTGTATAGGAAAATTATACACAGAAATCATAAATGCTACCAGTTATTTGATTCACAAAAATATCTCACTAAAAAGATTGAATTGAACAATTATTACATTTCAAATATTTTAATACAATGTAAAACAGGAGTTTTAATATTGGGTCATGCATATATATATATATATTTTGAAAAACAAGAAGTCTTCGCTCCTCCTAAGTAAATTTAATTGAATTCAATCTTAGACACAGCTGAATAATTACTACTTGACTGAAGTCATTCTAAAGGTTGTATAATCCCATGCTGATAATCTTCTTCATATTCATTTAGGTTAAAAATTATTTTTCTTTTTGTAATTGCCTGAGAAGATATTATCAACTAAGTGCACCTACATTATTGTTTACTCAATGGTTAAGCGTTTGATTTGTATGTTAACCGTTTACAAACATACCAAAATAATAAAATATATTTTAAATTATATCAGTATTTTTTTTTCTGTTTTAAAATAATAGTTTTCCTTGGAACAGGCCCAGTTGAATTGGAGAAAGTCACTTTCAGTTGTTAATTACTGAAAGTACCAAAATTATGCTTATTGTTTCCCTCTTTTTGTGAATAGTGAAAATCTCCAACAGATTTGGTTGGGTCTGTGTACTTCTGCTTTAAATTGGAATTGGTTACTAAGTTATTATTTGAGTAATGGCAATTATTTGTGTGACAAATCTTTTACACTGTGATGAGCACTGAGCACATCTTGTGCCTTAGGCAAGGAAATCTGTACAGGCTCCCAACTATTGCTGCACACGTCTCCCTGCTCCATTCCTCTGTTCTCTTCTGGGTCGAATCACTTGCCTCTCCATGATAGAGACTCAGTTTCCACCTCCCACTACGTTACAATTCATAGCTGTTCTTTCTGCATATGTCTATTAAAGAACCTTTCTTCTCTGTGTAGCTGTAAAGATAAATCTAAGTAAAATACCACCATGTACAATTTTCAATACTGTACACCCCCAAATTTTAAGTAACATAGCTGCCATTTCTGGCTTTATCTCCTAATAAGACTAGTGTTTTATGATACGTATGAACTAAGAAAAATAACTCATCACTCTAAAAATGAAAATGCAAGATAATTTTTATGGCAATACGGCATGGCCAGAATAAGCAACTTTTACAAGTCAATGTGTATTAAAATAATCAATAGTCATTTCACTGGAAATCTATGTACTTGATAGAGAAAAGATGTTGAGAAGAAAATCAAATAGCTCCATTCTTATGATTTGTAGTGTACTATCCTATACATGAAGAACTTCATCTCTATTAAATGAGAAACTAATGGTGATACCACTTACTGAAAACTGTCTTGTCTATGTTCATCTGTATCAACAAACTTCTGGGAAATTCGCATTAGTACAAGCTGTTTTTTACTGTCTTTGCCAGTATTTAACATTGTCAGGTGATTTTTACATCTTCTCAGCTTATTTTGTGAAATTTTCAATGACACGCTGAATTCTCTGAGAAGATAATATTTTGTACTTTTCATTGGGAAAATGAATTAAAAATTTTACAGTTGGTAAGTATACGCAAAATAATTATTTCAGATTAATATTTTGTACTTTAATTTTATTGATACATTGTAGATACACATGATGATAACATTAATCATGAGGGATTTGTACCTGTACCTGATATATCTTCCTTTTTTTTTTTCCACATTCATTCCCCTCTCCTCAACTGTTCTTTCCCTTCTTATTCACAAAAGCTTGGTTTACATTTTTCCTACATTTTTACCATGGCTATCTAGTAATTTAAAATATTTATATTTCACCAGGCGTGGTGGCTCATGCCTGTAATCCCAGCACTCGGGAGGCAGAGACAGGAGGATTGCTGAGTTCGAGGCTTGCCTGGGCTACATAGTGAGCACAGGGCCAGCCTGAAATACAGAGCAAGACCCTGTCTAAAAAAAAAAAATATATATATATATATATATATATATATATATATATATATATATATATATATATATATTTCAATTGATGTCTTACATAAGACTTTGCTTCTTGTTTTATAATCTCAAATTCTAGAAGACTTCTTCTAAGACCAAGGTCTCATTTGGCAATTAGACTAGAGGCCACATGTATTATATTCACTAAAAACATTTTTGTACATGTGGTCTATGTTCTGAGATTTTGGAGAGGACTGAAATTAAGGCTGGTAAACTAATACGGCAGATTAAAAAAATAATAATGTAATGCAGCCCAACAGTCAGGTAATATTATGGGTAATGGAAGCTGCTTTTTGCAAGTTAAAGCAAGAATCATGGACAAAGAGCAAAGTTGAGAAATATGATGTACTTAAATGTGGGCCCATGGAACTTCATATAAAATGGAAGCCAAAGAGGCATGCATGCTGAAGAAATTTGCAACATCAAAAGAGCAAATATATATTTTGTACAGGGGCGAGAAGAAAGATTTCTTGAAGTCATCTCAGGAATGAGCAAGATCCCATCTAAATTAGGCTTGAAAACCAAATTCATAAACTATTCATTTGTGAAGAGATTTTCTAGGCCCCATGCTCAAGATTCACTGCCTAGGGAATTGTTCTTCTAAGATTCATTGTACTGTACTTAATCATTAAACTCCAGAGGCTGCTAATACCATACTTTAAGGGGGTCAGGTTATAAACCATTCTGGTGGAAGGAATTCTCTATATGATATCATTTCTATAGGAATATAGAGCACAAGAGTTTGGATTCAGGAAGAATTTCACTTCAATTTCAAAGGAAGCCCCCAAGTGGTTAGACATGTATTCTGTATGTAGTGAGTGCCTGAAACAGAAAGAAGTCAAAAGAAGTTAACTTTCCAATTCTGAAAATGGAGGAGTGGAAGGCTAGAAAAGAGATGAATCAAAGGATGATAGATGCTTATCAAGGGCAGACATTAAGTCCTGTAGCCCCACATCCAGTCTGCAGTGTGCCATGGGGAACTAGACACTAGGGACACACGGATACAAGTGTCCCACATATAACCAAAAGAAAATCCCTTGTCCAAAGCCTCACCAATTTTAATATTGTTTATTATTGTTTTTGTTTATTATTGTTATTTATTTATTATTGTTTAGTATTGTTTTTTTAATATTAATAATTTTTTTGAAGACACTAGGAACCAGAGATGTCAGTATCAGGGAATACCTACAGAGGAAAACAGCAGATCATGAGCAAACCCCACCTATGTGAGAAGCCCCATTGAATATCACTTACAAGGTCATAATGGTGGTCCCAGTAAAGCCATTTGGCAGTCACATTTTTATACTATTCATTCAGGATGCTAGATATGGAGCTATAGGTGGTAATGCTTGTACAGTATATTTCAGTCTTGCTTTTATCTAATTCTTTTTATCACCTTCCCCCCCTCCTTTTTTGGGATGAGAATGTTAACCTTATGCCATAATATCTTGGAATTCTGATATGTTTGTTAAGGTTAATGGCTAAGACTTTAGCTGGGATCTCAGAAAAGACTTCAATTCTTGAAAAAAAAATATTAAAATTGACGAGGCTTTGGAGAAGGGATTTTTTTTTTCCTTTTTGAGACAGGGTCTCGCTTTGTAGTTCAGGCTGGCTCTGAGCTCACTATGTAGTCCAGGCAAGTCTCAAACTCAGCAATCCTCCTGCCTCTGCCTCCCGAGTGCTGGGATTATAGGCGTGAGCCACCACGCCAGGCACTGTGGTATGCGGTATTGATTGTTGGTGGGCATGAGTCTCCATGCCCAGCATTGTATGTGGTTACCGGGGATCGAACTCAGGACCTTGTGCTTGCAAGGCAGGCACTGGAACCACTGAGCTAACCCTCCAGCCCGTGGAGAAGGGATTTTCTTTTGGTTATATGTGGGACACTTGTATCATTATAGAAAAGTTTTAATGCATTGATCTCTTTATTTTGAGACTGAGTATAGTTTAAGGATGTGGGTTTGATAAGGACTAGGCTATGGAGGTTAAAGTGGGCTGTTAACGTGTTTTGCTCTGGGATTCACACAGGTAATTGGTGGAACAAACTTCTGAAAATGTCTGAGTTGTTCATGAAGGTGTGATTAAGGGGTCTCTACACTGGCCACTGCAGCTTCCTTCCCTGGCACTGCCTGCTATTCTTCCCATCTACTAAAAAGTAAGCGTCTTCATTTTGCTGCAAGCTACCATCATGAGGATTCTGCCTTGGAGTTACCCAGTCAATAATATATTAAATCTCCAGAATATGAGAATGAAAGTAAACAGGACATTTTTTAATGGTGGCTGTTGAGAACTGTGCTCTAAAAATGAGAAAGCTGCTAAAACTACCTTTTCTTTGGTATCAGGAAGTTTTCTGCAAAAAGGATATTGGAAGACTTTTTTTCTCGAGATCTGCCACCATCAATAAGCAGCAGGCACAAGGTTCTGTAATTTGACAAAAATATCCGGCAAGAACAGACATGTTTCTGCCTAGATCATAGTATTTTTTAATATTCCATGTGACAAAATCTAACAGTTTTTACCAATTGATTTTTTTTTTGTTCTATATACTTACCCCTAAAGCTAGATATTGTATTGAGCCTTGGATTCTGAATCTAAACTACATATATTGTGATGTTTCCAACACTTTAAAATAAAAACGGAAAGGAAAGGGCCGGAGGGTTAGCTCAGTGGTTCCGGCACCTGCCTCGCAAGCGCAAGGTCCTGAGTTCTATCCCCGGTAACCACATATAATGCTGGGCTTGGAGACTCACGCCCACCAACAATCAACACCGCATACCACAATGCCAGACGTGGTGGCTCATGCCTATTATCCCAGCACTCGGGAGGCAGAGACAGGAGGATTGCTGAGTTCGCAGAGGCTTGCCTGGGCACCATAGTGAGCTCAGGGCCAGCCTGAACTATAATGCAAGACCCTGTTTAAAAAAAAAAAATGAAAAGGAAAAAGAAAGAAAGAAAGATTAAAGTAAAGCATTTGTTAATCAGTACATGTCTTTATCCTCATTTACATGATCCTCTTTTTTTTTTTTTTTTTTTCCTTTTGGTGAAACACAAACTCTTAGGCCATAGAAGAAAGTACAATTAATGAATCATGGATGCATGTTAATGCCAGAGGAAAGTTTTAAATTTAGATAATAGCCAAGTTGTTAGGTACAGGTATAATATTGTCACAAAGAACTAGCAAGAAAGGTATTAGATTTATTTGGATCCCATTATTGGTAGTGGCTTGGTAGTAGTGTCATTCTCTCTGAATTTCACAATCTTTGATTGTCAGCATTTTACTCAAAATGGTTTGATGTAACCTCTCTGATCAAGTATATATTCATCTTTTCTTTTGTAGATAATCTGTTATTACTTCTCATGGGACCATTACATAAGGAGGAAGTCCAGCAATGTTTAGTCACTCAGTGAATAAGACTGGTGGTTTAGATGGGATATTCTGAGAGGCCAGGCTATTCAGCCTTAACCTCTACACAGCGAGTAGCAATTCTCCTTGGATCCTGGGGTATGGAGAGGCCCAGCAATTCCATCTCTGGCCAGCAGGGATCCGGGTCTTCGCAACACAGCCTCTCAGGATCACTAGAGCTGGGCTCCAGAAAATAGAGCAATGCTAAACAGCTCAGATGGAATATATGATTATAGAAGAAGAAGAAGAAGAAAAGAAAGAAGGAGGAGGAGGAGGAGGAGAAGATGATGATGATAAAAGTGCCAACAAGAGGGAAATGTCATGATAAAGATGTCAACATATATTAGTTATAATTATTGATGTTAATGGCCACAATTCACTAATTAAAAGAAATAAAAGGCCCAAATAGATGAAGAATCAAGATTGAACAATATGCTGTATAAAAGAAAAATATTTAATTCAAAAAAATTCTAAGACTGAAAACCATTGTGTGTTAAATTGTAACAAAAAAATCAGAGAAGATCAACTTTCTGGTGATTTTGAGCATAACTGTGCAAGAGCCTCCCATGGTATCATTCATGCCTATCATTCATTTTAATATCCATTTCTTAAAATACTACTTCTAATGTTATACATTGGACTAGATTTTCAAGATACAGGGATGATAAAAATGAATGAGAAACTTCTTTGTACTTGAGCAAACAAGCCACAGAGTATAGTCCTGTAGTTTGAAGAGAAAATGTCTAATTTAACCATGGTGGCACATTTAGGAGGAAACATTTTTTTTTTCTCCAAAGCATTTTGCGAAGCATTGCATGAATAATTATTTATAATACTTAATACATTTAATTATGATCATCCTTTGTTAGCAGAGGATTGGTTTCAGGCTTCCATATATTATCTAGGATCTAAGTATCCTCATTTCTTGATATAAAATTCATACAATTGGTACATAATTTCTCTATCATCTATCTTCTCATATATTTCAAAATTTCAAATACTGTTAAATTACTTACAATACTTAATATAAATTCTATGGAGACAATTGTTTTACTAATACTATATTACTATACTATTTACAATATTACTTTCATATATATATATTCCTATATTGTTTAAGGCATAAGAAAATTGTTTAATGTTTAATATATAGCACATTTTTAAATATATATTTTATGTTTTTCAGAATTAATTCAGTTATAGGTACAAATATAATATGTTTTCATATACTATAACTAAAACATGGAAGGTTCTAAATTCTCTAAAATATGAATTTATATTGCTATAGAACTCTATTGTTTTGTGAATCAAAACAGAAAGTAAGTGCATATGCCTGCTTACATTTTTTTGTCATTGTTTTTTCTTTGTTTTTTGGAGACAGGGTCTCCATTTGTAGTTCAGGCTGGCTCTGAGCTCACTAGGTAGCCCAGGCAAACCTCGAACTCAGCAATCCTCAGCCTTTGTCTCCCGAGTGCTGGGATTACAGGTGTGAGCCACCACGCCCGGCCCTGCTTACATTTTTATGATAACAGTGCTTGTTAGCTTAAAAATATTTCATTCAAATATTCTCTGAAAGTCAGACAAAATTAACCATCCCCGCTCAGACATCTGAAGTAAATCTAAATTCTTAAGCATGCTTAGACCCTATCTTTATTCATTTTGTTTAAGAAAATCAATAGTGTCTGCTAAAAATATAGTGCTCCTTGGAAAATAATTGAACAAAAGAAATTCATTTTTCAAGACAGAGAACACCCCGTGATTGAGACAAAGTGATTGTTATACGCATGAGTTACAACACAATTGTGTTTGGATCCTATATCAGAAACAATTCTGTTTTAGTTATCATTCAGGTAAGCACTTTGAGTGATGGAAACATAGCCTTTCTTCTTTTACAGTAACTGAAGACAATTTTTAACATAGGAGAGCTGATTACATTTCATAGAACACTGAAAGAGCATTGGGTGAGATCCCTATTAATTTCCCCAGTGCTTCTAGTGTCAATTTAGGTAAAATTAATTCAAACCACTATATTTTAGAAAAATTACATCAATGAAGAAAGATTATCACATCTTTAAAGAAAAGCAGAGCCAATTAAAGCAGTTCCTGAGGAAAAGAGTAAGGAGATTACAGACAGATGGAGTAGGTGGAAAAAATAGGGTAAAAGAATGACA
>PVIC010056521.1:0-10929 GCA_004025085.1 Thryonomys swinderianus
TATGAGCTCTTCACTGTGTGTCTCAGCAAGCAACAGTCACTATGAAACTCTCTTGGTAACTTACTGTCTCTAGCATGGCTTTATTAACAGCAGGAAACAGACCGATCCAGTGCATATGTAAATTAAGTATTCTAACGCTGTGATGAAATACGTATGTGACTCAGATTAAACAGATGTTATCAATTTTCTTCAAAAGCAATTTGTGTAAATCACTTCCAGATTCAGATATAGTCCTAGTTTGGCATACCACTGTCTTAGTCATGTACTTTTATATTCTAATAGAAATATTATAGCCTAATTATGTGCTATGAATTTTAGAAAATTAGAGTCACAAATGGAAAACTAAATTTTCCTCACTACAGGAGAATATCACTGGAGAAAATAGGAAACAAATCTTAAATACTCTGTAGAAAAGATAACTATATAGCTGTTCGTTTCAGAAAAAACATGGCAGCATAAAAGTCACTCTTATTTTTTTAAGCCCAAAGCTTCAGAAGAGGCGCTAATGAGGTTTCCTCCTCCCTACTGCAGACTGGGGCTACAGACACAGGTTTTAACTGCTCCTGATGTTCCTGTGGCTGCTGCTGGGCTGTACAGACAGGCTTCTGAGCTCCCTGGCCGCTAGAGCAGGTGCGGGGGTGCAGCGCGGTAGCACGGTGCAGAGGCTGGAGGAAGATTTGGCTAAACTCACAGAGCAGTGAGGCTCTCCAGCATCAATGACAGTAACTTCCGATGCTGTGAAGGCGGAAGTGGAGCAGATTAGAACAGGAGAGTTTGGGGTTTGTGTTAGTTACTTTTCTCTCACTGCTGAGACAAAATACTCGACATCCAAAATTAGAAGGGAAAAAGTTTATGTGGCTTACAGTTCATAGAGGGTCAGTCCATAATTATTGGCTCCAAGGCAGCAATGGCAAACAGGCATCACAGAGAAGAGACAACATGGCACACACAGGCAACAAAGGTCAGACAGAGAGATTGAGAGAGAGGGGGAGAGAGAGACTTAACATCATCTCCCTGCCCCTTTTATCATTTTCAGGCTACTTAGGGTGGGTAGCACTCACACACTTAAACCTAGCACCCTTGAGCCTATAATTGGACAATGAAGAGATTCCAGCTTCACACATGCTGGATGAAGCCTGTGATGAATGAGGCTTTGGTGGGACATCTTACCCATCTGTAGCAGAGCTTTTGCAGCTGGGATTACGTACTCTTCATTAGCTGGCATATTCATTGCCCCTGCCAGCCTCAAGCTGTAAGGTCCATTCCTAGTCCCAAAGGTGAAACAAATATGTCTATTGAGAGAAGGTGTGTGTGTGTGTGTGAGAGAGAGAGAGAGAGAGAGAGAGAGAGAGAGAGAGAGAGAGAGAGGGAGGAATAGAGATAAAAAGGAGAAAGAGGAAAAACAAGCAAATAAGAAAAGGAGAAATAAAGGAAAGATGGAGGGAGGGAGAAAAGAAAGAGAAGAGAAATGGAGAAGAAAAGCTCCCTTTTCTTCATGAAAGAGAAGAAACTCGTTACCCAGTATGAAGTGGTCTTTCTTATCTTGAAGGTTATGACAGTGATTTTTGTGCTGGTAATTGGATGAGTTTAGATAAAATTACACCTGTTGAAATCTCATCTTTATTACTGGTTTTTAGATTGCAGTTTCTGCTGAAACAGAACCTCTTCAAAAGGCCAGAAAACAAGTGAACAAAACTAAAAGAAATTCCACCCTTTCTAATTCTGACACATAGAAGATGATGAGCAGTGTGAAAATTATGACACCTAAAGAACAAATTATATTTTCTCTATGCCATGGTGATAAATTAAGTGGAAACTTGGCATGATTGATCATGTCAGAGAAGTGATTCATAAACCTGAGGATCATTTTGCTTGTTTTTGTTGTATACCAATATACTCAAGGCTAAATACTTCGTAGAGATAAAACTTTTAGAAGTAAGAGGGCTTTTTAGCTCACATTTCTTCAGTTTCTGAAGCATGGTACAAGTCCTCAATTAGCTTTTCTGAGGGTTTCATCTTAGATGGCATCACATGGAGTGGGGGTATATGTGAACGGGGATATGTAGAATTCAACATATGTGGAACTGGGCTTTAGAGATTAAAAGGAGGTGTCAACTTCCCTTAGAACAACCTTTTGTCAGGAAAGTCATCCAATGTTACAAAATCTTTACTAATCTCAGTTTAAGAAATTGAGCCATTGCTAATTTTCTTCCACAAGGCCCTGTCATTTAGGAGTTCTGTACCACAGGGTGGACCAAGCTTCTAGGACATGAATATTTGGGGACTCACTCAGACAACATCCAGTCAGAATCTCTGTTTCCAAGGCCTAGGTTCAGTTTACCTTTGATGATGAAAGTTAATAGAAGGGAAGACACAGCAGTGGAGCAAGAAGAATATGATGTTCTAATGGAAAATATAGAATATAAGATTCATAAACTTTCATCAAAATAGTTGACAAAAATAAAATGTAGAAGTTAAAGTTTTAGAGTGTGCTCATTTGCATAGTTAGTAGAGCACAGAAGTTAGCAAACTCCACTGGTAGATTTTTATTAGGGAAAATTTAAAGTGAATTAATTCAATATTGATTGTCCAGGTAAGAATTAGATTTTATGAAGTTATCAGTAGCTCACTTATGATGCTAATGTGTTGTGTATCCTTCTTGGAGAGCAAAAGTGGTCTTAAGGTTCTGGAATTTCTGAAATTATGTAAGAGAAAATTGAACTAATTATAAGAGTTGAAAAAAACATCATTGTACAGTCTGACCACAGGAAATATTTGAGCTAAAACTGCAAGACATTCATACATACTAAATTTTAGTTTGTGAAGAGCAATTCCTGCTTGTCAGGCATATTGATTACTATTGCCTCATGATAATTAATATGTTATATTACTTTGTTTGGTTTTAAATTATATTTGTTGTGTTTTGTTTTCAGGTTCAAATTTTTTTTTAGGACTTATGGCTAAAATTTTGCTGAGATAAGTGTAAGGGGTTATACAATCTGAAAACTATCAAAAAATGTTATGAAAAATTATGGTCTAAGGTTTAATATTTGATTTTATTTAAAAACCTTCATGCCTTATTTCATTTAAGAACACTGACTTAAACTTGAGAAAAGAAAATAAAAGGTTGAACTAACTCATTTCTAATAGTCAGTTTTTACAGAACATTATAATATCAAATGAAAATTTCATTAGTTAAATATGTATATTTGAATTTATAATTTTAAACCCAAATGCAGTAGACCATGTATATGAATGTGTAATAGAACAAAGAAGTTGTTGTGTGTGCATATGTGTCTGTGTAGATAATTTGCAGATTTCGTGACCTAAAAAAAGGATAAAAATTCCTGTTAGAATAGCGAATTCCATATTTTATGCTAGAACATTTTAATTATTCCTGGAATAATTATATAACAAAGATAATTCCACAAAGAATTGAGGTAAGAGAGAGTAGTACACAAAGGCTACACTTTGTGCTAATTGTGCCAACTATGAACATTTGAACTTTGAAACAAATAATAATTCTAACATCCAGCAAAGGTTAGCATTAGAAGTCATGGAAATGTTTCTGTTAAAAAAAAAAAAACAGCAATGAGAATAAACTTCTGTCATATACTGGTACAAATTTCCCAATGTTGACTTTGATTGTGAGCTATATATAAAATGTACCAATAAAGAATTTAATTAAAAAAGGAAAGAAAAATTATTTTTTCTATTTTAGCATAGTTATTTCTAATTGTCAGTGAAAATTTCTTTGTACTGTTCTAACAATTATATGACCTCATATTTCTTTTCAATAGATATTTTAAATTTTTCATTATACTATAAACTAGATTATATTTTAAATGTTCATATATAGGAGCCTATAAATTGATCTATAGGATGCTTAGTACAAATCAAGAATAAAGACTGAGAGCAGTAGAGAATTAGGATTTTTGTACTTTAAAGCATAACATTTGGAATCATACAAAATAAGCAAGTACAGGAATTTGCTGATTAAATTATGAAAGAAGAGGTAAAGATTTTATTATGGTTCTAATTATGTCTCTGTTTATCACTTGTTTATCAAAATCAAGTATAGTATAAAGGTAGACTGCAGACTGAATTCTTACAAAAAATAAAAGAGAATGTGTGAAATAAAATCAATATGTTATATTTGTATTTTCCCTAGATATGAATACAAGAGAGAGAAATGGAACTGGATAGCTTTTCACAATTTTTAGCAAAAATTCAGTAGTTGCTAAGTAAATTATTTAAAATTTTGGAAATGACTTACACAAATTTCTAATCCATTGAAAGTCACTTTTTCTTTTTTTGGCTACTTTTAACAGTATTCAAATTATTTTATATGTCATATTTATTATCTAGTAGCATATATTTGTTCCATAAAACTATATATTCTAAAATGAATTGATTAAAATATGTTTTTCCTTCACCTAGAATTTCAGAGAAGGGACAGAGTGCACGCTGATCACGCTGTCCTGTTATTTTCTATGGAAAGACCTCTGCTCTTGGGCGACACTGTCTTGCGGCCCATCCCCCACCCTAAAGCACCTTTGGTAATTAAAAGTGACTGTTTTGGCTCTGACATCACCTTTGTTCCAAGGAAGAGTTTAGTGAAAGGTAGCAAATTAGCTGCAGGAGGGCTTGCTAAAAATACACCCTGTGTACCTCCACTGATTTCTCCTGCAAACAAAATCATGATTATTGTACAAAGGCTAAAGTGTATAAGAAAGAGCACCCATGACGTTCTGCCATTGGTTGTGACTGTCAGAAAAACCAGCCTTAATTGTGGCCCACGTACAAAATATCTCTATGTTTTCGGGGTTGTGCTTGTAAATTTCTTCACAAATTAATTATATAAATATTAACATTTTTACTTAGGGAAAAATTCAGTTAGTGTTTAATAAGTAAATGCATGAGAGAATTTTTTAGCAGCATTGTGTGTAGAGAAAAGTTCGAACTTAAAAAAAAATTAGAAAATGTGTCAAAATCGCTTCTCGGCCTTTTGGCTAAGATCAAGTGTAGAAAATGTGTCAAGACTAAAACAATAATGTGCCTTCTATTCTCTGGGTGTTTTAGCAATAATAATTTAAAGCCTTTTAAAATGAAGTTAGCTTTTTTATATATAACATCGTACAAAATTTAACTGCTTTTGACTTACATATGTACTTTGAATGTAAAAATTTTCACAAATAAAAATGTAAGCAATACAAAAAATTCATAAAACAAATGAATATATGAATTGCTCATATTATAGGAAAAGAACTAGTGTCCCAAAATAAATTTGCAAAATTATGATAAAATTCATCAAAGTAACTCAAAATAGACTAGATATTTTTTTATTTTCCAAAACATTTTATTGTACAGTATTTAAATTTTTGATAATCTTTCTTTGTACCAGTATATGACACAATTTAATTCTCATTTTTTCCCATTTCCCTACCCACCCCACAACCCTCATGCCCTAAATACATAAGCTTTGTGTCCCTTTTTAAAAATTACAGTCACATATTTTTCCTACCCTTCATTACTCACTCCTCCACCCCACTTCCCTTTGAAGTTTCTATTTCTCAATATCCATCATACATTCTAGAACTCATTAACATCTTCAATTTCTAATACCAGAAAAAAAGATACATTTACAGATCTGTGACATATTTACTTCACTTACAAGTATGTCCTCAAGGTATGTCCATTTGAGCATCAATGACTCAAACTTATCATTCTTTTTTTTCTTGAGACTAGATATTTTTTAACATAATCCAACCTGACATTGAACTCGCTCTGTAGCCCACCTGATCTGTAATTTTCTGTGCTCTTCCCCCCTCAGTTTTCTGAGTGCTCACATTATAGGCATGAGCTACAACACACTTAACTATTAGCTGAATTTTATAGAAACATGTAAGCAGTATCTATGAAGACTCTGTCACCACAGGTATGATTAGAGGAATTCTAACTTAAAATACATTGAGAAAAGTTTTCTCACTTTGTAGGCTGGCAAAAAGAGCATGATATTATCTTTTATTGAATAGATAACATTCAAATGTCTCATAAATATAGACACTTTTATACATAGCTGTTGGTAATTTTAAAAACTATTTGGAAGAAGAGTTAGACATATCTTCTGCCTTTATAGATATGCTTACTTAACAACATTGTAATCTTATTTCTATGAGTCTCTACTAAAAATTTATATTGCCAAATATTAATAAGCAAAAATGACAGCTAATTTATCTGATGATTACATGATTATTAAAAGGATTAATAATATTCAGCAATAGGTCATTGATCAAGTAAATTATGCCACATACATACATACACTTTAAACTGTTATCCACTAATCTATAAGATAGAGTCTCATGTAGTAAATGTACTAAACTCCTGAATGTGTTATTAAATATATTAAATTTAAAAACCTTGCTCAGTAAGTGGAGGGATTAAAAAAGGCAAAAATACTTTCTGGCCATAACTTATAATGTTCATAACTTTGAATTATGATTACATGTTAAATATTTAAAATTTCAATCTAATTTTTAAAATTAAACCACAGAGACAGTAAACGACAGAAAAAATTAATATAGTAGCCACAATGATAAAATTATTATAATTTTGAAATACAATATTCTATTTTGTATTTTGTTTTGTTTTATTTTTCATGGCAAAATCATGTCACAGACATCTTAAATCCCAGAGAATTGATACGTACAAATGGTGTTTTATAATTATCTACAGAAGAAAAAAATAAGTAAGAACTATGTTGAAGTTGTTAAGAAATAAACCCTTTAGTAGAATAAATAGTTTTAATTGGGAGCAATAATAATAAATGAAAACTGTAATATTAAATTTGAACTTGACCTTGTAATACAGAGTAGATCTTGATTTCTGTGAAACTTAAAAAGCACTGGTTCTCCTTGGAAATGTCAACACTGCAGCTGCTGGTGCAGAAAGTGAGCCTGGGACATCGTGTTACCCGAGAAATGAAAAAGTCCTTCATGAGTAAAGTGCTATTTGTATGCCGCCCCTACAGAAAGAATATCACAGTTGCATCAGTTTGAAGGAGTCTATATTGACTACAGGTAGGGTGCTGTGTGCATAAAGAAAGGCCATGAAATGAACAATGACTATAACCTAAAATAGCATATTTTAAATAGATTAAAAATGATGACTCAGAAAGAACAAGTCCTGCCTCTTGAAATGTCAAGTTAACTCATGGGAGGTTGCTTTGTTTTGCAGATTAAAATGTTAATTTTAGACAAGTGCAAGTAGAAAACGCAGATAGAGAAGCTTAGGGGAAAGTCTCTAAAGCTAATCAGAGAAAGGCATGCTCCATGTGGGGCTGACTCCTGTGGAAAGAATCGGGTTGAATCCCTGGATTTGTGTCCCTCAGCTTCCTGTACTCTGTGTGCTCACCTTTTCTTCAACACTCCTAAGGCTTGTGAATACAGCACAAAGAAAGTGCCTCGTGATTAAACATGATAAAAGTGAGGAAGTTTAGCCGCTGTTAGTAAATTTCCAAATCTGCTGATTTGGAGTTATTGTGTAGTTGTGAGAAGCCCTAGATTCATTTTTCTACATGGTGGGGGAGGGAGGAGGAGGAAGAGAAAGGATAAGAAGACAAGGGAGGGGGAGGGCAGGAGGAAGGAGGGAGAGAGATGGGAGAAAAGAGGATAGGGAAGTAGAAGAGAAGAGAAAAAACACTTGTTCTTTCCTGAAGAGATGAATTTCTTTTCTGCTGGTTTTGATGAAGAGAAGAGCCATGCTGTTAAGTGCTGTGGTGAGGAGGAAACTTTAAAACCTCACCAGTCAACAGAAACCCACAGGACAAGGGTGTGAGTTTGACAATTATCCCAAGTGAGGTTAGAAATGCATCCCCACCCTCTAAAAGAAAATACTCTTTGGCTTATGATATGAAAGATTTTTTTAGAACCTGATAGAAAACCCCCTCAAAGCTGTCTCCAGTCTCCTGATCCATCTGTGACATAATAAATGCCTCTTGCTTAAATCACCAGATTCAAGGGGAAAGTATAGGCAGCGACAGAAAGAAATACAAACACCTGCCATGAAGTGATTTTCTCATTCACATAATTTTGGTCTGAGGGCAATTTTGCGGTTGATACTATATGTAATCCCTGGAGTTGGCAGAAGTCCTTTGGTATTTCCAGACTGAAATTGGAGCGTACGTTTTGAAAGAAAGGGCTCTTAAAATGGAAATTTCTATATATAAACTCCTATTTTTCTCTTTTTTTACTAACTCTTGGAACATGCACGGTTCCAACACCCAACAGCTCACAAATATACAAGGTTTGATGTGTTGTCCAAGAGACAGTGATTGCTATTCAGTCCAGACAACTGAATAATAAAATAAAATATTAACACCCTTCAGACAACAGTGTCACAATCTGTTTCTACGATCAGAAGTATTCAAGACAACCAGGGCACTATCTAAAATTATAAGGCTGTATGAAAAATCATAAGAGTATCATGAAAGTAATCATTATATATAGAAAATGAAATAAGTAAGGTATACAAATCTAAAACATGTGTGGCAATAATTCAAACAAAAGACATAAAGGTTTATTAAAATAGTAGGAAATTTGGAAAAATAACAATTTGTCATACGGTGCCAAAGTATCTATATAGAAGTGTCCTAAAAATGGCAACACCAAAGAGTTTCACTAAAATAGAGAAATGTGTGTGTCTCCAATTTGACCTACTGATCAAATTTTGGTCATGAGAATGAGCATTTATAAACATAATATAATGCACTATGAATTATTTCACATGCTATGAGAACTTTTGCTTATTTTCCAAAAACTTTTTATGTAAAGTTTAATTATCTCTCTTCCATTTACAGGAAACATGGGAAATTGAGATAAAATAGAACCTAAGGATGCAAACAGATAACTCCACAATGTAATGTTTCTACAAGATAACCAAAGTGTAAGTATCAATGTCACATTCAAACAACAATGAAGCAACAGCACAAGTCAGGGCGGTAATTTATCATTTATTTTTATTTTGTTGTTTTTTGCTTGTGTTGGTTTAGAAATTAGAGACCTATTAATCTGATTATATGATCTCTAATTGGATTGTGAATCAGAAAAGACTTCTAAAATTTGTATTTCTAAGATATCTGGGGAGATCTCAGAGAATCATTAAAGTATATCTTGAAATTAATTTTATTCAGTGTAGTAAATGAATTTGCATTATATAAAATGACATCCATATTCTTAAAAGTTTAGAGTGAAGGGTAATGTGTTTTAAAACAAACTTCACAGTGTTAGAAAATACATTAATGTAGTGAAACATATGTTAAATGTGATAAAATTTATCTGGAGGAATTTGTTTATTTAGAAATCCCTAGATCTCTTAAAATTTTGATTCTATTATGAATATTCTGAAATAATAAAATAGAAATTGAATCTATTTTTAAAAACTATTGATAATTACTACCTACAAGCTGATTTTTTGGCACAATAAGTCCCAGATTTATTAAAATGGTCTCTTGGGGAGAGCATTCCTATGTCAGTTTCATTCCTAAGTCTGACAAAATGATTCCTAAACACCTTTGACAAAAATATATGATGTAAAGCATACAAAGAAACACACAGAGAACCACTGCAGATAAGCAATTTTAATTTTTTACAGTTAGCATGATAGTACAATATCGTATAACTGGCACCTATGGGGACTGCAAGGAGTGAACTCACCGGAAGAGGGAGGTAGGCAGGAGAAGGTGCAACAACTTATTCCATAGCTTCAGCTCTTTCCAAATGCTCAGCTACAGTATTTTCACATTTCTTTCCGTGGCTGTGGCTTTGCACTTCCTAGCAGTCCATCCACATCCCCGCGGCCCTTCCTTTTGCTTCCACACATCCTGGGCTCTGACTGTCCCCTGTCGCCCTGTGCAGTGAGCACTCAGCAGCGCAGCTGTGACGTGTCCGGCAGACACGGGAGCTGCTTCTTAGACATGTTCATATCTATGAATGTTCATAAAGTGAGGTCCTTTCATGTCTTAAAAGTTCACAATTCAAATGTTTGTAAATAAGTGACCTACTGTGTATCCTCAACAAACATATCAATATTTCTGCAAGAAAAAAATTCCATAATTTTGTTAAATTATTAGCCATCATTTGCGATGGTTTGAATATTCATCCTTTCCAAAATGCATTACAGAAGAAATTTAAGAGGTGTCTAAGGCACAAGACATGAACATCCTCTTGAATGAATTACACTATTACTTTTGTAGAAATTTCTTTATAATAGGCTAAGTTCAACTCCCTTTTGTGACTTCCTCTCCTATTCCATTGTATAATGAAATAGCAAAAAGATTCTCACCAAATGCCAGTCACCTGACCTTGAATTTTCCAAACACCAGAACTGTTAGTCAATAAATACTTGTTTATTATAAATTATCTTGTCTCAGTTACTTCTGTTATAACAGCAAATGATATATTGGCTAAAACACTGACTATAGTGGGAATTATACATCATCAATATTTTTGAAATGGAAAAACACATATCTCTAAATAAAATTTAGTAGAATATCCAGAAGCAAAAAAAGATAGTGAATTATTTTACTTGGGTAAAAATTTGACAGATTATTTGTTGTGTTAGTGGTCAAACCTAGAGTCTCACACTTGCTACTTCTTTTTTTTTTTTTTTTTTTTTTTTTTTTTTTTTTTTTTTTTTTTTTTTTTTTTTTTTTTTTTTTTTTTTTTGAGACAGGGTCTTGCTTTGTAGTTCGGGCTGGCCCTGAGCTCACTATGTAGCCCAGGCAAGCCTCAAACTCAGCAATCCTCCTGTCTCTGCCTCCTGAATGCTGGGATTATAGGCCTGAGCCACCATGCCCAGCACTGTGGTATGTGGTATTGATTGCTGGTGGGCATGAGTCACCACGCCCAGCATTGTATGTTGTTACTGGGA
>PVIC010056522.1:0-10919 GCA_004025085.1 Thryonomys swinderianus
ATCTTCTTTATCCACTCTCCAGTTGATGGACATTTGGGTTGTTTCCAAGATTGAGCTATCACGAACTGAGCTGCTATGAACAAGGGTGTACATCTGTCTTTCCAATGTGAGTTTTTAAATTCTTTTGGGTATATTCCTAGCAGGGGGATAGCAGGGTCAAATGGGACCCCTAGTCCTAGTTTTCTGAGAAATCTCCACAATGGTTGCACAAGTCTGCAATCCCACCAACAGTGGAGAAGTGTTCCTTTCTCCCCACAGCTACGTCAGCATTTATCGTTGGTTGATTTTGTGATCGCGGTCATTTTTTGTGGAGTGAGATGAAATCTCCATGTTGTTTTCATTTGCATCTCGGCAGAGAGGTTTTTCAAGAGTGAAAGAAAATGTTCATAGAGGCTGAAAGAGATAAAAAGAGCTAGAAAAGAAGGCTAAGTAAATAATTATTTTGCTATCATGAATATTTTCTTTTTTTAATTGAATTCTTTATTGGTACAATTTATATACATCTCACAATCAACATATAACATTGAGGAATTTATACCAGTACATGACACAAGTTAATTCTCATTTTTACCCATATCCCTACCCACCCACCCCTATCCACCCCCTCTATACATACTCTTTTATTTTCTTTCTGAATCATGTTTATTCCTTCCCTCATTACATTCCCACACCAAATTTCCTATGGAAATTTCCCATTCTATAAAAACTGTCATACTTTCTAGAGTTCATTTGCATCTACAGGTGCCATGAACATTTTCTTGACTCTGTCTGTCTGTCTGCTTACCTGTCTTTCTCTCTGTCTCTTTCTTTTTCTCTGATTCTCTGTCCCTCCCTGTCTCTATCTCTGTCTTTCTGTTTGTCTGTCTCTCTGTTTCTCTAACTCTCTCTCTCTCTCTCTCTCCATCTCCCTCTTTATCTCCCTCTTCTTCCTTCCCTCTCTCTTTCTCTGGTCAGCGTACCATGTGATATGCAGGGGTACCAAGCAGGAGCTTTTGAGTCCCAGAAAAGGGTATCAGTAGGACACTGAACAGTAGAATTGACACAGAGCATCAGACATTTTGTTTCTCAGCCCATTTCTGCCCAGACTGTCATTCAATTTTTGACTGGATTTAACTCAATAATTCTTCAGTAATTTCTTTCATGCCAACGCAGCTTACTTGGTGTTCTTGTCTGACCCATCTAGGATTATTTCCAGGGTACTCTGCTTCCTGTGTTCCTAGTGTATTTGGTAGATTCAGGATAATTATAAAGGGCTTTTGACAGCCCAATCTGTGGTTTCTGTGTGATACTTATAATTTTCAGTTTGTCTGGTTTTCTGCCTGATACTTTCAGACCCCAACCAATTATGCCTGCTTAGATGACCTGAATTTCAGGTCATTGAATCCCTAGGACACTGAAACTTTATAGATCAATTTTAGACATTTCAGACATTTGTTGGGTATATCTCCTCTAGAAATAAGTTTTTAAAAATATAGTTCAGTAAAAAAAATACAGTTTAACAGCCTATAAATTAGAAAACTTTGAAATTACAGTGTCAAAATAGTCCATCCATTAAAGCAGTGCCCATCAGTATCAAGTTCTGTTTCTCATCATTTTTGTGATATTGTCCAATTAAGAACAATGTGAAGCAAGAAGTGCCCAGAGAGACTGCTTCTCATTTTCATTAGTAGCAAAGGTCAGTGCTCATTTCATCTAATTCCCCTTCTGTGGGTTTGAAACCAAATGTTGCTATGCAATTGAACAATCAAGTTATACAAATATAGTTCCCTGGCTATAAAAATCAAAAATGATAGATGGTGGATTTTCCATTAATTTTTAAAGTACTTTGGTCACCCTACATTATTAGAACATTGTGTCCAGTCATCTTTCCTGAGCCAGACATTACCCCTCTAATTTCCCATTGATTTTTAAAATCTGTTAGTCAGCAGATCATTTGGTTCATTTTAGGAAACTACTGTGTAAGCAGAGGCATTTTTTGATAAAATATTTAAATTTTATTTTCTAGTGCCATTCAAAAGATCAAATAGAGTCTCCTAAATTTGAATGAAGATCTGCCTTTCAAAGTGCTAGCCAAATCCTCTGACAACTTAGAGAGATAGAGTGATAAGAAAGGCATGTTGAAGAGCATGCAAGTGCCATTCTAAAAACAAGTTCACCCAAAACTTCCAGAGGACAGCTTTCTTTGGTCCAGATGTTAAGAAAAAAACAATATAGGAATCTGGTCAGAATATCAGTTAACTGTTTCTTTTTTAAAATGCACCTCAGTTCAAGAGACTAAGGAACAACAGGCGGATATTACCAATGGTTAACATGGGGTCGACAGTGGTTGACCCTGCGTTTTCAATGGAAGTGTTCTGAGGAGCCAGATCCAACACTACCTTTTCCCAATCCAGGGGCTGAGGTCAGCAAGATAAAGGTCATCCAGCTCAAGATCACAGAGCTAGTGGCTCCAGATACAGTTAAAATGTGAGGGCAGACAGAGGTTCAGGTCCAGGCACATGGAGAGCTTGTTTCAAACCCCAGCTCACTTCTTACTGATTCTTGTGAATGCTCTTTTGCTTTAAAACAGGAAACAGGAAAACTCTTGTACATTACAACAGGAAACTCTTGTACAAAAAAACACCTGGCATACAGGAGTTACTTAATAAGTGTTAGTTCTCTTCATTTCTCCCTATCTTCTAAGAGCCCCAGGAAAGGCAATGAATATTCCTTTCTTCACAGAAAGTAAAATCTTATATTTATTTTTCAACATTGTCTCTACTTTATTTCATTGCTTATTGAAAGAGCCCAGAGTAAGAATAGTACTAAAAAGTCCAATCAAGATTAACAAATTATGACCCACAGTTATTTTTCCAGAACTTGTTCTGTTACATTTCAGAACTTCAATAAGAAGTTCTGAAAAAACAAATTGTGTTACTTCCTGTAAAGAGAAGATGTGAATGGAAGGTGCAAGAGTTTGTGGAATATCTGAATGGGGTTCTTTTCTTTTTTAAATACATTTTATTTTTAATGTATGCATATTTATGGGGTACAGTGTGACATTTAAATATGTGTACACAATGAATAATGTATGTCCAGGTCCAGTCACCTCATATATTTATCATTCCTTGGTCTTGGGAACATTCACAATTCCATTAGCCTTCTTGAAATACAGTATTCAATTAATTGTTGTCAACCATAATCATCCAACTGTATTATGAAGCATTAGATATTATTCTGTTATCCAGCTTCTCCCTTGTATTGATTAATCACCTCTATATCTCCCCATCCCCTATACCCTCCCTATTCTCTGGAAGCCACTACTATTTCTCTACTTTTATCAGATCAACTTTCTGGCTTGTTGCTCACATATAAGTGACAATATGCAGTATTTGACTTTCTGTACCTAGTTTGTTTTGTTTTACTTAATGTTCATCAGTGTTGCTGCAATGACACACTATCATTATTCTGGATGGCTAAATAATATTCCATCATATGTATGTACCATACTTTCTTTACCCATTCATTTGTCTCTGAACACTTAGGTTGATTCCATACCTGGCTACTATAAATAGTGCTACAGTAAATATGGGAGCACAGGTGTCTCTTCAACATAGTAATTTCAATTCATCTGGATATATACTCAGCAAGAGGATTGCTGGATCATTTGATAATTTATTTCTAGTTTTTTGAAGAACCTTCATACTGTTTATCCTAGTGTCTATACTAACTTAGCCCTCAGAAACAGTGTATGAGAGTTTCTCTCTTGCTGTATCCTCACCAGCATGTGTTACTGTTTTTGTCTTTTTTATTGTAGCAGTTCTAATTAGAGAAAGATGTCATCTCACTGTGGTTTCAATCTGCACTTCTTTGATCTTAAGTGATGTTGAATATTGAGTGGGGTGCTTGAAATTCCTGGTGACTACAATCCTCTTGCTGGATTGGGTTGGATGAGTTGTGTGTGATATTGTAAAATTTAAGAGACTTGAAAAGCACTGGTGAATCCAGAAGGCAACAAATTTTAGAACAAAATTCAAATAGTTTAGGAGCCTGGCTATATGATTAGAAAGAAGGAAAGATGTCCACTTGTGGTGAAGTCCTTGAGAAACAAGGAAGAACTCTACTTTCTTCACATCATCTACCCTGACATGGAATCTGTGACATATACATGCAGTCCCTTGTTCCTCACAGGGACTGGAAACTAAGTTCTTTGCAAACAGCTACTTTGTCCTGTTGGTTCATCATCATATTTCTGGCATTGATAACAGCTTATTGCACAATGAGCATTGAGTCACTATTTTTTCAGTAAGTAAATGAACAAACCTCAAGAACTGATCCCTGATTCTGTAGCTGAGGAAGTAAGATAGTGAATCTGCTGACTTGATTTGATGATGGTTCAAGTAGATTGAGTAGTTGTACAACTTGAGGACAAATAATGAATCTCAGTTACAAAGATATAGCTAGATATTTTAATTATTCATAGGAACAAATACTAGGAGATAGCTTAATAGATTGTTCCCTAATTTACTTTTTCTCAGTGGAGAAACCTTGGTTATAAAATTAATTAAATCAACTTTTTAGCCTACTATTTAGCTAGTATAACCATGATTTACTATAATAACTAAGAACCCAGCTATGTTCCAGAGTGCATTAAATGTAATTTTGGCTCACCTGTTTGAATAAGAACATATACACTTTTGTATGAGATATCAAGATTTATGATTTCTTGAAGTCAATATTTATTCCACTTTACTAGAATCAAATTTCATTTCTTTAGCGAATGTAGTTTGACATTTGTCTTACCAGTCACCCAAAATATATTCTCTCAGTCTCTACTGAGAACTACATATCTGTCTTCTCAAGTCTTTTCAACACTCCTGGACATTGAAAAGTGATGTGCCATAGCAGGTGGACACTCCTGGCCTGGAGGATAACTCTAGCCTGGGACTGATATGTGAAGAAGGCTCACTGAGGTTTATATGCAGATGCATGGATCCTTCCTCTTCATAAGCACTTATTTCTTTAAATAATTTTCACGGCCCTCTAAAAAAAACAAATTCCAATTAATCATTTCAGATGAAGAGTAGCACTGAGTAACAGTAATATGGCCTGTTGTGTGCTGGCTAACAACATGGATACATTCTGAGAGATGTACCACTAGGTGACTTTTCACACGTTCAAGTGGCTATAACATCATTATGTGGTGTTAGTTTATGGGGCCCATCTCTAACTAAATGTTATATGGCACACAACTGTAATGTAAATCATAAGTATCATGACTAGAGGCACAACATCAACTAAGTTTTCCAGTATGGTAAAACAGCTAGCACATATGGGAATCAGGATTCAAATGCACATCTGTTGTGAAAAAAACCCTTGTGATTTATTTAAGTAAGACACATAAAAGTAAAAACATCAACATGAAATGAAAGCTACATCCAGTTCTCTGTGTGGGCCAGATAACCTCATTTATTCACTATAGTGATTTCTAGTTAGAAAAGAACTTCTGAGTTGAAACAACCAAATGATAATAGCTACCACAAATGTGAAATGCGGTTAACAGAACACTGCTCCCTGAGAAATAGAGGGGGTTACTCAATGAAGTATATCCTCCTCCGCTGGTTTTCACACATTAACAGCGGGGCCATTGCATCCAGAATACTGGAAGATATTCATGGCAACAGAAAAATAAAATCAGCCTTTTGGAAGAGAATCTACTGTGTCTGGCAGAGACAGAATAATCACAAGGACCTAATGATACTTCCCTATCTTCTTTCTTTGCTCTGAATCTCTTAAGCCTGGCTGGAGAAATCACTTGCAACAATCATTTGCTCTAAGAAAGCAACTGCAAAGTTTCTCTGGGAAACCAGCTCAGGGAAGTCATTTGGAAGGCTTCATACTAATAAACAAATCATTTGAAGGGATATTAGATTGTATATGGACAGGAATTGAGTATCCGAAAATAGCAAAATTAATGAGTCATGAAGATTTCCTGTGCAGTTGCATTTGCTGTTGGAAATGGATCACGGAAAGAAGACTCTTCTTCCTCTTGTGTGTGAGTTTCAGAAGCCCAGAAGTGGTTGTCTCTCTGGGTGCTGATGTGGAGACGTTGTCCATAGGATTAGAGCACTGATGGTGAAACCTTGAGATGTTTCCTGTGATACCGACAGCCCACTGCATGCCAGAGGTTTGCCACCACCAGACGGAATGTCATGTAACACCCCACAGACACGGGACAGTAAGTTGTTCCACCCTGAACATCCTGTCCTCTCTTCAGAGCAGCTTTGGACTCCAGGCTCACTGGTGGGACTGCCTTTTCCTGTTTGGTGCCAGGACGCACGGGATCTGAAGAGATCAGCTGTGGGCACCTGAATCCCCCATTCTCTCGCTACTGACTGGCCATCACCGAGAACACAAATCACGCCATATGGTATTTTATGCCAAAACATTCCACACCCCCAGTGAATGATGATGAGCGTTCCGCACCCTGGCCCTTTTGTAGGTCTAGAGTAGACACCTCATCCAGACCAGCATTGGCTACTGTTGTATGGACCTTAGCTCCTACTTGTAGAGATGCCTGGGACGTTAGCCTCCTCGGAATGAGGGGACTAATTGGGGACAGGAGAACCTGGCCCACTTGCTTCAGTGTGGGATTACTCTGCATGTGGCTCGTAATCTAACACCCACATGAGGCCCAGGTGTAATTGAGCTGAGAGCACACACCCACTCGGCCTGCTGCCCCTTTCTGGTCCTGTTGCCTCTGCATTAGTCAGTTTTTATTACATACTGAAGTATGTAATCAAGGGGTCTACGTCTGACTGGCAAAGACCCCAGGCAGCGTAGGGCATCACAGCAAGGAGTATGAACATGTGAATTTCCATTCTGGTTCTGTGTCCCTGCTTGTGAAACCAGCAGCATTTATTCACCGAGACTCCAACACGATGACTTAACCTAATCCTCATCGCCTCCAAAGGCCTATCTTGAAATACTGTTCTTTTAACCTTACCTCAAAATGGGGTTGAAATTTCAACACGTGAGCCCTGGGGACACCTTTGGTGTATATCCAGATGAGAGCAGCCTCCTTTCCTTAGGTGTTTCCCAAAGAGCACTTTGTTACAAGGCCTGTTTGGGGAGAACCTTCCCTCAGAGGCAACAATTCCCACCCAGCTCCAGGAGGGGCAAGTGTGGAGTTCAGCTGAGAGGGTTGTGTCCTGCTGCACAGTCTTCAGGAGAACCCCTTGCCTGGCTGGGACTGGCTGCACAGTCTGCCTGTCTAGTGCAACCACTGAGATTCAGTTGCCCTGGAGGCCAGAGAAGCAGTGGCAGCCAGGCGTTCTCCAGGCTCTGCCTCTGCTGCCTCCCAAAGAGGGAGCCACAGTAGTCAGGTGGAAAGGACTGGGAGTCAGAGCTTTAGACGCTTCCCATCTTTCACCACACTGAGAAGGTCAAAATGGCATAGAGGGCAAATTCTTCAATCAGTTGAAAAGACACACTTATCCTGTAGGTTACTAAAGCAACAAAAGATGATGTGTGCGGGGTATTATATAGTATTTTCCTGTTTTAGAATAAAGAGTTGGTATAAATTCTAAAACTTAAGTTGGAGGAGAAGGGTTAAGCTGAATTTCCTAACTGTATTTGTACGAATGTATACGGGGGTCTCTGTGACCATGGACAGAGGCAGAGTGACACAGAGGGCACAGGACAGTTGTAGCCTGGCCCCTCTGTACTCCTCTGTCCCATCCCCAAATACTCCTACAGACGTCAACTAACTGTACAAATTACTTTGTCCTCTCTGATCACAGTTCCGTGACAGCAAGTAATGTTTTCTACTCATTAAGTTCTATTTTGCCTCCTGCCAACTAGCCGAGTGATCTTGAGAGAGTTACTTAACTTCTCCGAGGCTCTGTTCTCAAACAAGCAAAATGGGAATTAAAATAGTGCCTGTGTATTGTGAAAATTAAACAAAGCCCATGAGGCTCAGGGCCTGACACATTACAGGCAATCAGTAAATGGTCACCTTTTAATTAACGTCAGTGTACCCTAAGTATTCAATAAATAATTGCTACTATACTTTTACTCATTGTAACATTACTACATCAAACAGTATGATCACGTGAAGCAGTTGCTGCATTCATGGCTCTGAACAGTTCCTCTTGCACACATGGAGTCCCACATGTGCGAGTCTGCTTCACCGCCCTCTCCTTCACCTCTGCTTTACTGCACCAGCCCACAGTCTTCCCACATAATTTGGATGACTCATTCCTCCTTCCGTATACAGCACTTATTTCTCTGGGCACTCACCTCTTCATAACCAGATTTGTGGAGGTCATCGGAGTGGGCAGCTCTCAGTGCAATAGACGTGAACACATTAGCAGACCTAGTGGCCCAGGGCTGCCTGGCCTGTGATTTACAAGTGCAGAAGGCAGGCACTGCCACGCCGAGCTCGGACAGTCTCGGAAGGGATGCAAGTAGCCGCAGTGCTCAGAGCAGGGCCTGGTTCGCTGTTCTGTGCTCCTCAGACCGATCGCACCTCCATATCTCATCCTTTCCCGACCCTGACTGTGCTCATTCACCTCCCACAGAGGCTCCACAGCTGTGCCCAGCACTGGCGGTCTGACTCAGGCTACAGGGTGCTCTGGGCATGGCACGTACAGAGCCCCTGGCTCACCTGTGACCCAGCTGCACATCTGCACGTGTTTAATACCAGCAGCCTCGGGGTGAGTGCAGATTGCTTCCCATCCTGGTCAGCCAGCCCAATTGCATTATTTTCAGTTATGATATTCCTGCTCCAAAGCCTCCATTGTCCTTTTTATTATCTTGGTAGATTTCCTAAGAAGCTTCTTTACATATCGAGCCAGAGACCTGCTATCAGTTAGGTACCACAAGAATACACACAACACAGAAAAATTTCTAGGTTGATTTGGTTATTAGTGGTCTGAAAACGTATTTAATTGAGTGTATTTACCTAGGGTACATGGGGAGGATTACATAGCCATTAATTCTACATTCTTCAGGATAGATTTTCTGAGGGAGAACTTGTTTAGTATGTCTCTGACTGGGAATATGCTATACTGTCACTGAAAAGGATTGCTGGGGGATGAACATATTAGCTATTTTATGCATAAATTTTTACTATTTTTTAGATTATGGTATTTTCAATAAAGTTTTTGAGAAGCTCATGGCCTTTGGAATTTAAATCTTCTGTAATACCAAGTAGTACATAATATGACAGTCATTCAGGTTTTTTGTTTTTATTTTTGTGTTCGTTTGTTTTTTGTTGAGACAGGGTCTCACTTTGTAGTTCAGGCTGGCCCTGAGCTCACTATGTAGTCTAGGCAAGCCTCAGACTCACAGCAATCCCCCTGGTAGGCAGAGTCACCATGCCCGGTATTGTTGTATGTGGTTATGGGGGCTTGAACTCAGGACTTTGCGCTTGCTAGGCAGGTGCTAGAACCACTGAGCTAAATCTCTGGCCCAGTCATTAAGGATTTTATTTTCAATTAGTATCTCCTGTTTAGCATACTCTTCCATTAATCAGCTTATATTTTATTCTCATAATTTGAAGACTAAATGGAAACCTCAGGAAACTCAAGGCAACCTAGAGCAATATTGGCCACAGCGTGGAGGTTTTGATGAGGAATTCAAAACTGAAATATTATCCTCACTTTTCACATGATACAATGCAAGTAAACAAGTCTCTGTAGTCTTAGAGCAGTTAAATCCCAACAGTTTCTACTTTGTTAAATTATTTGATTTGTGTCACCAGCTTCAATGTTCAAATTATTCTGAAAGGACCCCAGAGTACCTTTATGTAAAGGAATTTCTGCAAAATTTACTGTAAAATATACCCATTTCCCCTCTTCCTACAAATATTGTAATAAGAGGCACTCCTTAGTAAATAAGTTTAAGAAATGTTACATTTTATTTATTAGGTTTGGATCTTCTCAAGGCACAACATAAAAACTGTGACATCCCTTACTGAAGAAATCTGTTGAATTTTGAATTGCCAAATTTAACTGATAGGGGACCTGTAATTGATTTACATTTTAAAAATAATACAAAACTAACACTGAAAAACTCTTTTAGGACATATCCTTATTATTTAGTTACTGTAGCATGAAAAAAAACATCTCTCTTCTATGAAAACATAGAAGAGAGTTAACCTATAGAACACAAATATCCTAGATTGCTCTACTTTTTTCATTGTTATTAACAGTGCCATTACTTGTCAGTCTTACCCAAAGTAGAAACAGACACCAGTCCCTCTGTTCCGCCTCTCTGAGTTCTTCTACCCCAGCATGTGCCCCCATCTCTGCTAGTCATTGTCACCATGGTAAGGTACAGCTGAGGTAACAATGAACAGTGTGGCCTGGAAGCTGCCCACTTAGTTGTGTGAGCGACACTCTGATTCAGCACTGATTCCTTCACTGTTTAGAGAGGCTATTCTTACTGAGTGCCGAGAAGGAAGAACAAATGCAAATGCTTTGTGTCTCCGAGAGGTGCTTTCCTTGGAATCATTTAAAATGCATTTCATAGCTCGTGTGTCCTCTGCAAATGGCTGGGTCTGTTTTGACCAAGTGTGAAGAATAATTAAGATCATTCAAAGCCAAATGAAGTGTTGAAACACATTGTACAAGGACCTCAAACACTATAAATGTCTCATTACCTCTGACACAGTGTAATAGGGTATGTTTTATCTGTTCAGTTCTGCTGAAATGCTTGTTCTAGGACTTTTCCTTCTATACTGCATTCCGTACCTGTGTGTCTGAAATCCCTACCACCCCATGATCCAAATGTTATAAAAACATACAAGCTGAGCTGGGGATATAGCTCAGCAGTGGAGCACTTGCCTGGCATGTACAAAGCCCTGGAATTGATCCCCAGCACAAACAAGAACTGCATACTGTGCATCCATTCGAGCTGATGTGAAAGAATAGTGC